>JAQIWX010000796.1:0-13452 GCA_034696785.1 Lepidocyrtus cyaneus | reverse complement strand
CTGATAATTATACAATTTACCTGTGTACGGGGAAGGTACACTATGCACAACAAAGACTAGGACTGGGATGAACCATGATGGGTAGTTAATAGAGGAAGTTGTTAGGCGGTGACTGCGTGCATACTCGTTTCATATCAGGAGAAGAAATAGGCAGTATTTTTTCCCTGTCTGAATAGTTGCAATGGAAAAAGTGTGCTTTAAAATTAATACCGGTATGAAAAAGTAAATCAGCAGTTTTTTATTTATATTTTCTGGTGAAACCTACACAGAAGAAGCGCAGCGCAAGGGAGTAAAAAGAAGTTTTTTTTTCTCCTGTCCCTGTCGACTATATAGCGTGTATAAAAATTGACTCCGTTTTTTTTCTTTCCCCTTATCATTCCTCCAACATCCCAACAACCTGTAATAATATTTCGTTGCCTTTCCCCTGCCTGTTTCCTACTGCTGTGAAATAATGCAGTACTTTTCTCGTGTATCTTTTGGGTATAGCATATTCTGTAGTCATTATTGTTGTCCAATGCGATGTGAAAATTCCCGACATAAAATAGGGCTTTTGTTTTATGGTCGGTGTAAAAAAATTAATATGATTTTGTACGAATTTGCAATATGTAAGAGTAGGCATTAAGAAGTCACACATGAGTTTGATTCAAATTAAATTCAACTTTTAGAGGACATTTCGACAACTGTGGGCATTTTTTACACATGTGTGGGTATTTTATGATGGCACTAATTAAAGTTGATTTAGGTTTGATTAGCCGGAAACTTTTGATTCAATCTGACAATGGAATTGAGAATACTGGTTACGCGAGTCCACTTAATATTCAGCTGAATATTCGGATCCACTGACCATACGCATGCTAGCTTTTTTATGATCTCTACTGAATTACTGTTCCTTAACTTTCTCCCTAATCTAAAGTAGAAGATTCACAGTATTCAGCAAATTAAAACAATAATTATTGCTGCATCACATTCATCATTGTTTTAGTGGGTCTTATGCCATATTAAGAATATTTATTACATCTGCATAGTACATAACTAGAACAGATATAGAGTTGGATTATAGATTAAGGAGAAATATGAGCATTTGCTTTGCTTGAGACTTTGCAATTTATTTCTTGGATTTTCTCAAGAAGCTTCCGCTTTCTTTTCATGTAGTTTCAGGAAATGGAGTGTATCGGAAAATAGTTCTTGGAAATGACATTTTTTGCATATCAGAGGAAACGTATCCAAAAAGATACACGAAATCACCGTTCAAGGTAAATCTGAATTTAAAAAACAAAAAATCAGATTACTGATTTTTTTTGTGTAAAAAAATTAAGAGTAAATGTTGAGGTCATAAGGTCATGAACAATTAAGATTTCAGTTGCCATAATTGAACTTCTACTGTTTATGGCAGAGCTCCCTTACCGAAGCATTAACCCCAAAGGCCAAACAAAAAGCTCATGACATGATTGACTACAGTCAAGTTCATTGCGAATTTTTTGAAAGGTGGAACGGACAATATGGATTGTGTAATATTGATGACTTCAGATTGTAAGAAGCTTAGACAGAATGCCTTGTACTGCTGCATTTCAACATGACGTCACACGTCAGGTATATCATTTATTAATCATTCCTGACCGGGCTTGATTAAAATGGATCCTCATGATTATTTTGGCAGTAAATCACTTCATTACTATTGAGAGCTGGTTAATTTGCAAATAGGTATTCACCTTTCGGCTAATAATGGGTTGAATTTCATACGATTTTTGGTGAGCCGACAATAGTGGGTGAGCTGACAATAGTTAGTGAGCTGGGCTGAAAAGTAGATAACCTATAAGTTCTCTACATAAATTTACCATTAAAATCCTTCCAGTTTTGAAAAGTATCCAATAAATCTTGTCACGAATTGCATTCATCTAACCCCATAAGACGTACGAAGAGGTTCGGGACGGGAGCTCGGTTGACGTTATATTTCATGACTAACTTGGTAATTGCTTACATCAAATCACGAAGAAAATCCTCTTTTACGATCCTTATAATCTAGAATATTGGATTTAGAAAATAACATGCTGTTTTTTACCGCAGAGTAGATCAATTATAGATGTATGCAGCAGGCCTGAATGTCAGCTCAACTGTGGACCTGGCATCAGGTGAAAATTGACGTATGAATTAACCCACCCTGCAAAAATTGTATTTGAGGCAGAGAAAATGCCAAAACCTGACCTCTTTTCAAGGGTTTTTATTGTTTTGCTCCTGGAAGCAAAGGTGGAGTGGAGGCTGACAAAAACATTGACTATCTTTCAGATTACGTAAAACCTTTAAAGGGCATATGTGACAGTACTCGGTTCGCCTTTTGGTGTTTGCTCTCGATATAAAAGGATGTGCATAAATTCAAAAAGGCTGATTTTTATATCAAGCTGACAATGGAAATTGCGATTTAAATAAATATTAAGGAAATCAGCCAGCACTCGTGCATTCAAGTGAGTTCCTCTGCTTTGATCAAAACTTATTGTCCCACCCGTCCTTTGTCATTTTTTGACTATCAAAATCAAACTAGGCAGGCTGCTGCTACTTGCTACTTGCTGACTTTTTCTCAAAAGGTGGATCATATTTGAGCAGGGCAAATAAAATGTTTATGAAGTGCGGTGATGTATGTATGCTCGAGGAAGAAAAGGTTAACGACATGGTCCTAAAATAGCGCAGCAGCACCGCACCGGCTGCGACAGTTACTGTTTCTTTTAGGCAGCCTCCCTCTTTCATTCTTACATTGTCATTATTATCATTGTCATTATATTCAGCCTTTCAACCATGTGATAAGCAACTCTTCGGACTCTTGTACTTTTCCATAATATTATTTCAAAGATTTTATCACTTCGAACAATAATTTATGCTCATATGCACAAATTATGATCGCCAACCTGGCTTGTTAGAAAATAACCTGGCGGGGAATATAGGTAAGCTGAAACTTCGCTCGCTTCATGCAACTTTCATATACGACAAACGGGGCAATATGAGATTCTTTCTATTCTACACATATTTGTATGAAAGTTAACAAAATTAGTTCTAGTCTAGATAACCTTTAAAATGCTGCTGTGGGTTGAACCTCACGCTGGGCTAGCTTTTATCAACAAATGTCATATTGCTTTATTCATAATTTGTATATGGTTTTATTACGGTAACAAGAACCCCACCAAGACAGACAAACTACCATCGCTTATTTAATGGGCAAGTGCCCTCTGCTTTTTAAAAGAAGAAGAATGACTATTTTACTGTTTAAACAATAGAGTATTCATTATTCATTCACTAATTCTTCAATTCGATGAAATACACTTCATTCACCATTTATCAAATTCTGAGCTACTGTGACCGATTTTAGGGTTGAAACCTCGAAGAAATATGGACGGAAACGAAAATGCTGACAACTACGACTTGCGAAATTGCACAAAAATATATTGCAAGAAAGTCTAGAACAGACAGCTAGACTTGCCTTTTGCAATAATATGCCTGCTAGTCAGAGCATTCAGGTAAGTAATGTACATAGTAGGTGCTGGATTCAGAATTCAGACACAGGTAGGTAGGTGTTCATGAAAATTGTGTATTCAGATACATTATACAAACTGGCAGGTGAAAATGAAAAACTGAAGAAAAACTAAAGGACAACAATGTTCAGGATGCTGGGAATGATGAGATTCCATGCTAGTCGGAGAGAAGGATACCAACACAGCTACTTATACGTACGTTACCTGTGCTTCATGCATGCAATGATGGCTAAACCCCAAGAATTTAGAGACACGTCAGGTGCATGGACTACGGAGCAACAATGAAAAGCTACCTGTCAAAATCAAAAAAGGACATACCTATGATTATAGGTACTAAAACCGTATGTATTTGTCTGTAAGCCTGAATCCTACAGCTGAGCATTTTTCGTTTATTTATTCCGTTCAATTCTTGGAAATGAATTAAACTAGGCTGTTATTAACTGTTTATATTTTTTATAATTTGTTTCATTTGTGCATACATTTTTCTTCATGATTTTTAATATGAATTTTCGCGAATGTAATTGTGAGCGTTTATGACTTTTTGTGGAAGAGACGAAAGTCCAAGTTTTATTCGTTTTTGACTTTGTTTGAAAGTTGAATTGTGCAAAAATATTGCCATTTCATCCAGAAAAATGATTGTGAGAGACAGCCTATTCATGAAGATAACTTTGTTCACATTTGTGGTGCTGAGTTTTTTCGGTGGGAATGCACAGAAAGTGCCAACAGAGTTACCCGAAAATTATGTCGTAAATGAAGGGGGTAAGAAAGAAAATCATTTACATAGAAATTAGTAGGTTTCTAGAATTTTGTTGATCTGAGGTGATGTTTGGAAAGGTATCTAATTTTCCATGCATAACTTTTTCCTTGATTTGCAGATGTGGAAGTAGTGGATCTAGAAGGAAACTATGAATACGCAGAGGAAGACGATGTTGTAATACTTACTACGGAAAATTTCAAACATGCCGTCTACAAGAGGGAATTTGTCCTTGTAGAATTTTACGCTCCTTGGTAGGCAAACTCCTTGGATTGTTGCTTAATTTCATTTAATACATAATTGACTATTGGCATGTTTTTTAAAGGTTAATTTTAATTTTATTTCCAGGTGCGGACACTGTAAGCAAATGATACCAGAGTATTCCGAGGCCGCGAGGGAGCTAAAGAAATCAAATATTACGTTGGGGAAAGTGGACGCAACGAAAGAAACGGTATTGGCTAAGGAATACATGATCGAATCATTCCCAACGATAATTTTATTTCACAATGGGGAGAAAGCGGAAGAATATCAGGGAGAAAGAAACGCTGAGGGTAAATACATATTAGCTCATAGAAAATGTCTTTGTCCCCGTCAATGCGACTGCCGTTTATACATCTAAAATGATTTTTGGTCCATATTTTTTAAAGGATTCATCAGCTACATGAGAACAAGAACAGATCCCAACTGGAAACCACCGCCATCCGATGTGATAGAACTTGATGGAACTAATTTCACTGAATACTTAGCTAAAAAATCGTTAGCTTTGGTATTGTTCTATGCACCGTACTGCAAGCATTGTTCACAGGTTGGGAAAACATTTTTAAAATTGCTTTAAAAAAGACAATTGAGCTGAATGAATACGATTTTACAGAAAATTTGGCCTTTTGTTGATTTTAGATCAAACCCGAGTATATCAACGCTGCAAAGAAACTGAAGGAATATGGAATTCCATTAGTACAAATTGAGGGAACGAACAACAAGGAAATCGCAGATGAATTCAAAGTTCGAGGATGGCCAACCTTATTCGTTTTTAGACATGGTAGGGCTTTCGAGTACAAAGGGCAGCGGGATGGTGCTGGGATGATTACTTACATGAAGCAGCAACAAAAAAGTCCAACAACGGAGTGTCGAACAGCGCAAGAAATTCATAACCGAATTGATAGATACAATCCAACAATTATCGGAGTATTTAAGACAAAATCCAAGTTTTATGAAGAGTATTTTGCTGTTGCCAATTACCTGAGAGGCGAACCCATCAGATTTGTTCATACATTTAACCCAGATCTTGCCGAAGCATTGAAAGTGACCGATGGGGAAGCTATTATCGTGAAGAAGGCGCCCGTTTTTCTATCCAAGTTTGAGGATGACCATGCCATTCTAAAAAGTGTATGTAAAATCATGCGTAGCATTAAAAAAAACGTTTTGTCCCTGTCATTTGCTTAATTTTTTCTTCAACAATCTTGTAGGCTGACATCACAGCAGACGACATAGCCGAATTTATCAGGGGAACCTACAGACCTTTGGTTGGTCAGAGGACAAAGCAAAATCAAGTCTTCTTTTATTCAGCGCGACCCCTGGTCGTTGTCTATTATGACGCCAATTTCGACCATCAGTATCAGAAGCACAGTGAAATCACTAGATCAAAAATCCTGACAGTGGCTAAAGAGTTCCCAGAGATAACGTAAAAACAACAAAATATTTAACTTTTTCCATATAATGGCTTTACATGGGTACTGGGTAGGCTTATTACGGAGAAATGTATTTGATTGATAAAGCCGTGAGTAAAATACATTTAATTCTTTAGGTTTGCCGTTGCAAATGAGGATGAGTACGAGCAGGAGTTGAAGGCTGCAAAATTAGATGACTCAGGGGTTGATGTAAATGTTGTATGGTATGGGGAAGCAAGATTGAAATACACCATGGAACCTGTTGACGACTTCGATGGTAGTGATCTCAGAACGTTTATACATCAAGCTAGAGAAGGTAAAAGCTAACTAAACTAGGTGTAAGACGATTATTAGTACTATAACTATTTGCCTTGTCTAATAAAATTTTAAAAGCTGAATAATAACTGGTATCATTTGACATTAAAGGGCAATTAAAACCTGTTTGGAAGTCATTGCCAGTTCCAACAAAGCAAGATGGACCGGTCCAAGTATTGGTGGCGGATAATTTCGAAACCGAAGTCTACAAGACCAAACCCACAAGAGATGTGGTATTCTACGTTTTTGCTCCATGGTAAGTAGCAACATGAGGTACATGTTGGAACTGATGCAGTAATTTAAAATCCATTGTTAGTGAGTCGGTGTGTGGCATTAGTAATCTGATTTAAGTAACTGGTTTACCTCACAGGTGCGGTCACTGTAAAGAGTTTGACAAAATCTATAAGAAGATGGCCAAAAGCATGTCTTCCGAAAAACTATTGTTTACAAAGTTGGACGGTGCTGCCAATGACCTGCCGCCCGGTTTCGAAATAAAAGGGTTTCCTACAATATTTTTTATTCCTGCTTTCGAAAAGCACGAGCCAGTATTGTACACCGGGGATAGGACAGCAAAAGATTTTAAGGTACTCAGAATATGGTGTATCTACCTACTTATTTATGAACCACTGTAACATACTGAAACCAGCGTCATTCGTTACCTAATACCCTCTCCTTATGATTAACTCTAGGAATTCATCAACAAGCATTCCAGTGTCATCTTATCGGAAGAAGAACGGGACGGTCGAAACAAAGTCGAGCTTTGATTTTAAGTGCAGTAACAATACAAAACTCAATTAATTTGTAATGCTGATAACGCCACAAAATAAACTTATTTAAACAAATGATCTAAAGAAAAATTATTAATCATCCTCAACCTTGAATTAAATTCCTACTATGATACACACACGCAACGCATGAATGATCAGTCTTAATTGACTTGCACCTAGTAATAAATCAAATTGCATGTCATCTTAAACAACATTTAAAATAAAAGTAATGATAATAATGGATGATCAAAATCCAACGTAATTTAAAAAAAACAATAATTATAAGCATTGTACTGTATGTTATCGAGTCAACTTTATTTGAGAAACCAAGATCTTAGTGTACAACTTTAATTAACCAACTTCACACTTAAGTATATTATCTAGCTTAATAAGAAAAAATGAAGTTGGGGAACCTAATTTAAATCTTACAAAACTGACACTGATACAGTTACTGTGTTTTAGATAGACTGATAAAACAGGGGAAACTTTTGTAGTTCACAAATAGTGAATAGTGTAGAAAGTGAAACCTAATTTAATCTTACAATAAATTCTTTACGATAATTTGAAAATAAACAAACATCATAATCAAAAACAATTATCACCCTAAACGTGAATTGTGGACAAAAATATTAATGAAAAACATAAGTGTATAAGTATAATTCATCTAGCTTATTAGTTGTTGCTACATCTTCCTACCCTAGCTATTACAGTTGTAAAAATACGGAATCGGTGAATTATCATACGCGTAATTCATTACGAAAGAAATTCTGAAACATAAAAATAATTACGCGAGAATGTTATAATAAACTAAATCTTTCACTCTTCCGCTGCCGCTACGTGTCCACGAAGACCTCCGGTCTGTTCTTGGTATACTTCAATTACATCATCGTTCTCCATTTCCAACTGTAAATCAAACACAGTAAATCATCAATCATTACATTTTTTTCTGGTTATGACATGACACTACAGAACTACAAATTTTCTGTGCATTTTTTATTTAAATCTACATCCAGCTCGAACCAAATGAAAATGGCTTTTTATTTACCTGCTTTGGGGTTTCATCGTCGTTAATCCGGCGCCCATCAAACAGAAATCGTAGCGAACTAACTGGTGCTCCCTGAAAACGGAAAATAAAATGATTTCTAACAATAAATTTCATTATCTAGTAAATTTAGTTATCAACAGTTTTAGTTGTTATTTAGTTCCTGGATCTGAACATTTTACATTTTAGGTAAAACAATAGGATACTTACCACTCTCTCGCTGTAACTTTTCTTCAATTTTCCCATCTGGGTACTCATCTTGACACGGAAATGGATTTCATTGGTGTCCTGTCCAACAACCTTCAGCTTGATATACTCTGAACTTCCATCTCCGGAGTCCTTATTTTCCTGTAAAAGCGTAACAATGAATATTGCAATTATAAATCATAACATCATGAATCATGACATTCAACATATATGACATAACCGGCAGGACAACAAGAATTCAATCCTTCCCTATCACCTATCAGTCAACATCCCCAACTATTTTCCGTCCCCATTTGACATTTGATATCTCAAACAATGAACGCTGGCTGAATTAATGTACTAGTGTCTCAACTTCTAGAATGCTAACGTTAACTATGATTCGAAATACTCAACTACATATCGTCATCCCAGAATTCAAATATTCTTGAGTGTCTTTTTTGATTGAGATGACATGATGATACAAATCATGAATCAACAAATGACAAACAGCACGACAAACAAGAAACCCCAAATTGATATTCTAAACAATAAACAAAGGAAAACTGAAGAAACTTTACCCGACACTTTTTGTTTACATAAAGTATGCACCAACTTATGGTACGGTACAATTGGTACAGTGTAATTTGTAATTAGTAATCTATTCATAATTAATATAATATCCAAACTTAAAACGACTAAACAATTAACAAAATTAATTTCACGCCGGCTTACCTGGTTTGCGTTGTCAGACATGATTACTCAATCACTGATTAAAATACCCTCAATCAAACCTTTTAACAATGGACAGTAAAGTCTAATTGTTTGGCTATCGTTCCAAAATCAACTTCAAAACTTCTAATTACTTTGAAAAAAATTAAAAACTGGAGAATTCCAAGAGACAGACCAGAGTCACTCACACACCTCAACACTAACTTTTCTCAGCAGCGCGGAAAACAGCAAGGCTTTCTTCTCAGAAAATAGAGGGCTTACATCAAACGTCGAGCAAGTTGGTTATTCGAGTAAGTATTTAGTATTTCGACTAGTTTCCCAATATCATTTACCAGAGACCGGTACTCCTTCGAATGCTTTTTTACTATTCAGGAAGAGGCCATACCTCACTCACTGGAATTCCTCCAAGGTATATCCTACAACGCTACCGAAGTTTCAGCTGGATCGGATACGACTTGTTGTTCTGCTCTGCATAAAAGCTTGACTAACATAACCAGGATAAGAGCTCTGTCCCACGCCATACGCCACCAAGCTATAGCATCTAGCACGGATGGGACATGTGAGGGGAAACACAATCCGCTTGGGTCTATGTAGCGAGCTGCAGTCGCTGTAGCAGTTGCCTATGCAAAAGTCAAGTGGAAGATGGTATGGGATACAGGAAAACTGGAATCAACTTGCACCGGCTAAAAAAACAGGAATGAACATGCACAAACGTGTTGTCCGGTTTATTGGATGACATGGGTAGGACAGGGGAAACCTTGTACAGAGTGAATTGCCCTTTGTCATCAAAGCTACTGGGAAATAGTTTTTATTAGCCGGTTTGGCTAGAGAGCAAACAGCTAATAATTCAAGGAGTACATAAATTGGGAGATTTTCCTCAGTTTTTGTACTCTTTGTTCGTCTGTTTTGGACGCCAGGAATTTGGCAGCTAGTTCAAATTTTCGACGTTATGTCTGTTTGTCGAAGGTGACGACGCAGTTTAATTGGGAGGCATGACAGGTAGTTGAATTTGGCGCGGGAGAATAGTTTCGGGAATGCATTTTCGGGGCTAACTGATAAATTTTGATAATGAAGTAATTGAATTAGTCCGGTGCCGGTAATAGACCAGTTACTCCGAATTTTGTGGTATAATAATAATTAATTCTGTATGAGAGTTAACAGTACGACATCCGATCGAGACCGTTTCACCTGACCTGACCTTTATTTATTAATTCAATATTCAATGCATATTGACATTGACAATTTTAAACGAATTTCGTCAATTGCTTTTTATTCGCTATATTATGTAAATTTGCATAAGAAAATTAGCATCAACCGGAAAAAACAGTGACATTAGCACAGGAGTCGTTCCGGAAGGCTATCATCAGATCAGATGTTTCGCTTTTTGCGCTGTAATCTTACTGTTGCCAATTTGCCAAAACGTCACCTGAAGTTCTTTATAGGTAGGATTAGGATGATATTAAGCTCGCTGTAACAAAAAATGTAAATATGTTCGCTATAATTGAATTCAACGAAAGAAAGTTTGTTTGCATATTTTAAATATTTAGCGTATCTTTTAGCATGCATGCTTTATAATTTGCATTAATTACGTTGCGTTGCAGCTTGTTTTCCAATTGATTTTTTTACCAACTAACTGCAGTGGATTGCATTGTTGCACAGTGGAAGTGTTTATAACGCCGACTTATGGTAGGTGTAGTCTATGACCTTTGAAAGTATGTAAACAGTAAAAAAACGCAATGCAATGAACCTAATAAATGAAGTAAAATACCTGTCGCAGATTTAACCATTGCTGCTACAGTTCATCATATTTTTCCCTTGCGATGGTACGATGATTATAAGAAGAGGTCCTAGTTAGTCTTGGAGCTATCTTGCACCTATATAATTATGTGTGTAGCTAGCTTTACAACATTTTAATTAACGCTTCGCGTCTTTTAGTAAAAGTAAAGGGTCATGCTTTGTTACAGATCATCACTTCATCCGATGTTTTCATATTTTGTGTGAGAAGCGGAAGAAAATTGATTGATTGCACTTCCAGACGTTCCAGAGCAGCAATTTCTTTTCCCAAGATACAGTAACCTTCAAGCTATTGGAATATTGGAAACAACAATGATTTTAAGTTTATTATGTACAGCTAATTATTTGTAATGCTAATACAAGCTGGATATAGCTGAAGCTACCTATGGATTAATGAGTTCGTTAGTTCCTTCCGGCAAAAGCCAACTTTTTGAACTGTAAATTAAATGTAGTCTTGTCTTAGCACAGCTAGCATATATATACCGCCGTTACTGCATGAGCGGTAGAGGTAGCCCTTACAATCCAATTGTCTTAAACACACTGTTACATTATTTGAATAAGATTAGACTTCATTTTCATAAAAGCCAAGCAATTAACAATAAAGTGAAAGAAGCGTTCGTTCTTTAGTCTAATTAGAGTACAGAGTACAGAATAGAAAACAGACTTTTAGTAGTAGTAGTACACTGTACACGTATACATACCGTCATCCCTATCCCTACTTCTTTAGCATGTTTTTTTTTGTGAATTGTCCTTGTCTATCCGAAATAACTAACGATAAAAATATTTCAGACAACGCAACGGATGGATGTGTGATGTTGATGTAGATATGTAAGTGTAGCAGTTGTACATAATATGCAATTTAATTAAGCACTCTTGGAGACTTGTGCTCTATCATCGTAATGGTAGTTTTTCTAGATGGCCTCTTCAAGTTCATGTAAAATAGCGTTGGCTGGTGAGGGTTTAATAGCAACGCAGTTCAACTAACTGATGCGATGGTGGCTGTTGACTTGTAAACTCACACCATGTTATGTGTTGCGTTGGTCCAAAAGTCGCTTTTTTATGTAAGTAGATGAGCGTTACAGACTCAATTAATATGCTGCAATCTGCATGGCATGGAATGAAATGAATGAGGGTGGAATATAATACGATGCAGAGCGCGGAGAGGTCAGTCAGACCTTGCCCTTGCAATTTGAGACAAAAGACAAGAATTCTTTTTATGATAAAGTGCATGTCCTATTCACCATCACCAATCCAGTGCTCACTTATGATCACTATTTAAAAGTACATGACTGTTAAGATAGCAGCTTAGTTGGTGATGATGATGATAAATAATTAATTCTTGGCTATATGCTGGCTAAAACAAGATAGCATACAACTTCGATTAAATGCTTACCTATTAGGTAAAAAGTATGCATAACACGTTCCCTGTTTTTTACTTCCTCCTCCCTCTTGCTGTTTAAATGTGACTGGAAAACTGCGTCATTTCATGTCATGATTTTATTTCTTCTAGCTCCTTCCAGCCCATCTAAATATCATTCAACAAAAAGCGCTTTTAAGGTAGATTTTGGTCTCTGGATAATTACTGGAGTAGGTAGATGCTTTTACCGTACTAGACGAGATCACAGATGTATGATATGTAGCAGGTTTTAATTTTTAACTCGTATTCTATACTGTCTGACAGATAAGCACTTTACGTTTTTGTTCTGGACATACCTTCTACGAGTTTCCACTTTTTTTACCCTTTGCAATATTATGTTTCCTTAATCAAAGACTAGTTTTTGCTGAAAAAATGTTAGAGGGTGTATGATTTTTGGTATTATTAAATAAAGATGGCTAGCAAAAAGTAGATGATTTTCCATATAAAAACTACCATTAGCACAACGCAAGTGTGATTCCCGTCATTTTCATTCCTTTGGCACTCACTTTTTTTTGATGAAAAATACAAAGAAATTAAACTTTGAGACCCTCAGAAAAAAGGTAAAATGTGGAGTTGATGAATTATGAAAATTTTATTCAAAAAGTTGAAAAGCCCATAGAAAAAAATTATTATGCTGGATATTATTATGACATAATATAGGCAGCAACATATCAACTGACTGTTTGAGCTCTTGGATGAGATGTCAATGATATATTCTACAAATTAATTCGAAATCCTTCAAAAGATAAACAGGTTTCCATTCAAATTATTTTATATAAAATTAGAATATACACTGACTATACCACATGTCGGTAAGAGTGGAAGCAGCTTCAACAACTGAAAATGGAAGTTTCATATACGTAATTGCCATAGAAGAAGGTATTACATACATACATACTATGTAATACCTTCTTCTATGCGTAATTGCCGTGTTAAAGGGTTAAACTGTTTAAATTCAAAATGATATCCCCGACCCAATTAGCTTTGGTAATGTACTCAAAGGTGCTCAAATGCCATTATCTTCCAATCAGATAATTTTATTTTGCATAGTAGAATACGATAGGATCACGTTAGTTCCAATCCAAACTTCCCATCCCAAATGGTTCTCACACTTAGGCAAGACATGCATAGGTCACAGTCACAGGCTAACAGCATCGTCTTCCTACGACATCCGTGAATTTTTCCATATCAGAGCTGGGCAATACACAGATTTTCCAATTTTCTAACTCAAACCTTTAAAGATAAATTCTTAGACCATCTTAT
>JAQIWX010000795.1:0-13453 GCA_034696785.1 Lepidocyrtus cyaneus | reverse complement strand
CCCGCCCGCCCACAACTGCAGGCGGACACAGGCGGGCGCAGGCGCCTGCTCTTACAGGCGCCTGTATCTCAGCTCTACTACACATGTATATAACGGAAAAAAGCTACCAAGATGTCTATCTAGTGCCGCGTAGCTCTCCACATTATTTGTACTTAATTTAGCTGCTAAAGTTCAAAAAATGACTGTTTTTCAAAAGTTCAAATACACATTTACCCACATAGTTCGGCCATTTTAAGCACATAAATACATACATATTTTTACCATCATAAGCACATATTTGCTCGCCCCCTAATAATGATTATATTCAAGCCCCGGATCTGCCCTTTTTGCATTTTTTTTGTTAATAATGAACCGATAAACGTAGGCTTTTACTAAGAATTACATTAGTACAGTTTCTGCCTTTTATTCCATTTTCATGCAATGTTTGCCCTTTGCCTGTCGTTATTACCATTTTTCAACAAGTTATGCATTTTTAGTGCCCAAGTTTAGCTTAATATAATCTAATACTTACAAAAAACAACAACATAATATGACAATAAAATGAGAAATAAAATTGACTAGAGAACGAGCTTGACAATAATTATTTTTTTTTTAAATATATTTGATGGACATATTATAGAACTACATACACAAACAACCATATTATATAAATCATACAATGTAGGACATATTATGACATATTTTTTATCACTTAATCTATCAAATTTTAAAACCAACACAAATAAGTTAATTGATTGATTGATTGACTGGTTTTTGCTTGGTTGGTAACGTAAGGTATCCCTCGACTCCTTTTTACAGTCTTCTTCCTCTCACTTCTCAAAACTAGAAATAAAGAAATAAATAGTCAACACAACAATCAAATAGCTTTCGAACATCCCATTTTATACAGGGTAATTATAAAAAGCCCCTGGACATCAAAGTCATCATCAACACTTTCGGTTGACATACGATGCTAAAATATTAGTGGCGTATTATATCAAAACTACTCGAACCTTGATATATTCAATCTTGACTCTAGCTCATTCATTTTCTCCGCATGTCAATGAGTTCGTGGCTGCTGTCATGAATCCTTTTACAAGCCCGGCACAGATTTTCATTATTGCAACTGACACAGCAATGGGATGACCTAATGTCCGGGTGTCTTGCGCAGTTACTTAGTTTTGACCGATCTTCATTCTCCTGCTCAGTTAAGTCGGATGTCAAACGGATGTGATCTTGAGACAGCCTGAATCCCGGGTGAAGCTGAAGACAAAATAATGACAATATTTTTTTTTGTAAAAAAATAATAAGAATTTATTTATTAGTAACCAAACATGGTAGTTATATGCTCATTTATTAGCCTTCTTACCTTGGTGCAATCCTCACACAACAAACTTGGACAATCCGGACAAAAACAAGTCGCTCGCTTCTCAAAGACACAGAATTCACAAAGGAGGATGATGATACCGTCCTTGGAAAATTCCTGTTTAACGTTGACCTTGTTATTAGCAAGCTGCTGCGGGGTGACCACCAACTTGCAGACATTACAGTGCACATCTTTATTTTCACCAGATGCTTCACATGTAAAAAAAAAAGTAACAATACAGAAATATAATTAATTAGAGCTTCAAAAAGTTCACTTCAATTCTCTTTCGCCCGCCGGCAACTCTTTCCTGATATTTAAAACCTACCCAAATCTCTTTGAACAACCTCTCCATCAACCGTCCTAGCATCGCATCCCTCCACACTGCATTTCGACCATGGGACGCTGCTCAGCCTCATGTCAGTGTCTTCTGGGGAAAGAGTAAAATTTCCTTCACCTGTTATATCCATGATGTCTGAAGTGCCTTGATTCATTGTTGATGACACCTGGGTTACCCCCGCAACTTGGATTCTTCTACGAAACATAAATGAAATCCCAATCAAATTAAAAATGTAATTGCTAATATTTATTAATCATTAAAATTAAAAACCATTATTCAATAGATGATAATGCAATAAATAAATACATAAAATCCCAACGACCAGACAATTTGCACAACGAGGCACTTAAATATTATTATTGGATGTGATGAACCCCTCCACTCAGCTCAGCTTGCAAATAACAATTAAATAGTTATAAGTTATGAGCTATTTACTGAACAACTGACACATCAAATTTAGAAGAAAACGGAATATTTTTTACAGATTTTATAATCCACCACATTCATTCACTCCTAATATATTGCTTAGAACAAGCAAGACAAGACCATTACAGATCAAACCAAACAACAACATTACAGTCCAGCCTCGAATGAATAGAGATCGACTCTTTTGCTCTCTTCAGTTGTATCGCTGTATAGTACACTCTGCTTCTGTGGCTACATTTAGAAATAGTGTGGACAAAAGGTAGTTAAGCGAGAGAGAGAGAGAGAGAGAAGCTGGACAAGTTCCACAAAAAATCCAACCGAGGGAGCCGGATAAACTTGCCAATTATATTTTTATACCGTTATATGCATTATATTATCTGGAACAAGTTCACAAATTACACATATTATAAGACTTTTACATGTCATATAAATGTGGGTCAACCGGAAGTTGATCGAATCAAATTTTTTTTTCACACATAATTTAAAAAAAAAGCGATCTGCAAATGAAAAAATGTTATTGCAAATTTGGAAGAAGTATGATATTTTAAACATTTATTTTTTTAATTTCGATTTTATTTAAAAAAAAAATTGTGTTTCGAAAATCTTGTGATGATGAGTTCTCCGGTAAAATCGAACCGAACCTGACCAAACCTAACCTAACACTAAACAAGCCCTCCAAATTACGTAATTCTAGTCGAGTTAGAGCCAAAATTTGTCAGAATTTGCAATTATTTGTTTTTGGTCTCTTGGTGAATATTTCACGAGGGTGGAATGAAAGGAAAAAATAACATTCTTATATAAGGAATAAAATCACCATAGAAATCGTCGTGAAATCAAAATTATTTCATTTGTTCATTTCACATGGGTTTCACTGACGGTCTCCAAGGCAAAGGAGCCGCACAAGAAATGAACCGGACCAGAGCAGGGAAATCTTCCATGAAACTCGCACTCATTAGGATTGTGGAGGCTGCCGGTGGAACGATCATCATTGACGAGGAGGACATTTCTAGAATGGGGCTTCATGACGTTCGGGGAAGGATCACTAGTATTCCTCAGGATCATGTGTTGTTTTCCGGGAGCCGAAAGATCAACTTGGTTTCGTTTGAGACCCAAACGGATCCGACATTGTATCATGTACTGGAGTTGGCTCATTTGAAGAGCTTTGTGGCAACGCTGCCGGGTGGATTGGACTATGGGATTGCGAAAGGTGGTGAGAATTTGAGATGGGCTAATAATTCTAGAAAAAACACTTAGGTCAATCTTAAAAGGCAAATGTAACAAAATCCTGGTTCTAGACAAAGCCACAGCAGCAGTGGACTTGGACACGAATGACCTCTTCCAGCAAACGATTAGCAAGGAATTCAAAAAACGCCACTGTGATCACCCTCGCCAATCGAATTAGTGCCATTTTGGATTCAGACAGATATGAAATTATTAATTTTATATAGCATCTATCGCCAACATCATTTGCAGAACGTTTTAGAATCAACTAAATATTTCTTTCTCTCCTTATCTCTTTTCAGGGTAATAGTTTTGGAGAAAGGGGAAATCCGAGAATTCGACAGCCCAAAAAATCTGCTCACCGACGAGAAAACGATTTTCAGCAGTCTTGCCAAAGAAACAGGCGCAGGACAGGGTGGCGAATCCCCGTCCTCCAGTTAAAAAATTAAACTAATAAATAAACTACATAACCCTAATCAAGTCTCTACACCCGGTAAATGATATATATGTAATGGAGAAACTCAAGATAGACTAAAAAGGCTAAAACGAGATCATATTTCTGAAGGAAATGAAACAAAGTTGCTGACATAAACGAACTGTTTTTTTATGCAAAACCAAAGCACGCTTTTAACACATCACTTCTTGGTATTTAAAACACCAACAAAATACCTTGCATTTGCATTGTATTGCATAATTGCTGAACTGAAACTTTCTCACGGTGCGGTGTTCTCGGTAGAACAGAACAGAATCAAGCAAACAGAAGCCACAAAACTAATCCATGTTACTCTAGCTCTGTTCTGTCCCGTTGCGTTGAAAGCCACTTCTTGCTTTGCTGCACTAACTAACGCGTGTATTTTGATTCCCTTTATTCTCAAAGCATCATCATCTATCTATATTTATTGGCATTGTACATTGAAAGAATAGACCTACTGGATTTCACTCCGTTCACATTCCGAATTATTTATTAACTGCCCTGCCTTTCCTCCAGAATACGTTGACTTTTTGAATGAATGGGAAGCGCAACAGGAATGTGTAGCAGGTTGAGCCAGTCGAGGGGAAATGAACATGTTCCACTTCCAATGTCTTTAGTGAAGTTGGACCACCTAGAAGAGACTCTGGTTGAGTAACGAAGTCACTCGTGATTCCTACATAAATTATGAGCGTATTTAGAACTGGATTCAATATTGATATCTGATTGAGTAACTCAAAAAAATGGTAAGAGTCCAGCCACTTCCGGTTTCGAGACTCAATCCAAGTTTTTTCAGATGTGACAACTTAATTCGAAGAAAATTTGCATCCGACATGGTAAGGTCCTGTACGTTAAGTTCGGAAAGGTTACCCTATTCAAGATGGGATACACTTGCCCAGGTCTTTGCTTCCACGTGGAGCTTCCGGAGCCCCGTATGCAATTTATTTTTAGAAGAACATCTATTATGGGATGAGGGTGAGTGGGGAAAACTACATGGCCTTCAGCGTCGCGATTGCTATTGGTGTCGAATTGGAGGGTTTCCAGATGGGAAGGGGAAGGAAGTGAAGGTGAAATAGGAATCTCCTCAAATGCGCTGAAGAGTGTTAATGAACAGGAAATGTACAGCTTCCTCAGATTCGGGGCGAGTCGGAACACATCGACGGTCAGAAATTGATGGAGGATCCTTTGCTTATTCTCTTGGGAGGAGGACCACTTTGAAGTATCAAAGCTGATGGCCATTGGCTTCAAGGCATTTGTACAGACTGTTCCAAAATCGGACTTTCATGCTTTCTTCCATCGCATTCCGGTTGTTGAAACCGATCATGACTGCCTTTGCATGGCCGATGAAAGGGTAGACCAATTTGTGGCCGAAGAGATTGCTGCTTCGGAAGAGACGGAACATCTTGTCCAGTTTCTTGACCTTCATGGAATTAACAAAGGGAGGGTGGCGGGGATCGATGTGTTTGTCGGAATGGGGTCAGAAGGAGTGATGATTATTAAAGAACCTGTCGACCACATCCGCATCCATCCATGCCTTAGAGACTGAGCGGCAATGGAGAATATTGTTGAGTGAGAGGTGCGTGAAAATATGAGGGTATACGTGGGGGATGAAGGAATTTATGCAAATTATTTTTTTTTAATTATATTTGATCCATTTTTTTTTTGCAAATTATTTTGCTACTTTGTGCGTTACCGGTTCGAACAAATAAGTTGTTCTGGATGTACAAAGCACCTTTCCGAAAAGAATGCAGGTTTTGTTTTACTGCAGCTTTTTAAATCCCTCCAGATCGGAAGGTAGCCAAAGATTATTTCCCAAATCTATTAGAAAACGATATTTTTTAATTAAATAATCAAACTAATTACTAATTGATCCGTTTATATAACTCAGTAAATACAGTAACTCAGTAAAGATTATACACCAGTGTGTTACTTTAAAGTGGAGCCAGACCTGAACAACAACGTGTGTGTTTTTTGTAATGCCATAGTCCTGACCTGTCAAATGTCCAAATAGAAAGGACAATGTTGTATAAAATATTACGTAACCACTTTGCATGCATGCGTATCAATATCAATAATAGGTGAAGCCAAAACCCTAATTCATATACAGATAAAAAACAGGGATGAGTTAGATATAAAGATTCGAAACATGAATAAAATAAAACATTCAGTTATTTTAATTTCAAGAATTAATTTTATATTTTACATTCAAATTAAATTTATTCTGATGTAATAATTTGATCTGCATCTACAAATAATATTCTAAATTTTTCTGCTGCTTCACGACACGCTCGCGAAGATCATGCTCTAGATCGCCATGCATCACCGGAGCTTTCCAGGTTATGAACTGTTCTATGCAAATAGTGCATTTGAAGATCCTATTGTCCTTGTGCAACTTGAGTATCTAAAAATCAGACATAGATATCATCATGATTTAGTTACCACCTAAAAGCAGTAATAATTAACTAGTCTTTGAATAATTCGATGATCTCGTCAATCCGTAACTCGCTTACATGTTTTTTCAAAATGGCAGCCCGAGCAAACCTATTGTCGCATTTTGTACATGGGAAGTTCCTCTCTTTTGTGTGTCGCAACATCTGCAGTCTGCAGATAATAAAAGGAAAAATATGGAAATACAAATTAATTAAATTAAATTAGTAACTTGCAAATAATTATTCAAATACCGAAATAAACACTATTTAACTCACATGTCGATCCAGTTTATAAATTCAAAATCGTATTACACAACAGAATTAATTTTATTTTATTTTAACTCACATGAGTCAGTCTTCATATAGCACAATTCAGTGAATCAGGCGTTGCAAAGAGGGCAGAGAAATCGACGGGCTTCGACATGCATCCGGACCTGGTAGTAAATATATTTAAAATTACAATTAAGTTTAATTTGCACATACCACCTACAAATTAAATTAACTATTTATGCTCAATCGCTTAATCATTTAAGAATGAACTAGACATTTCGTAAATGTTTAGTGAGATAAATCGGCCTTCCAACGGTCTCGTCGCAGTACTCGCAAAAATAGGACTGCTCATTGGTGTGCGTGTTAAGGTGATAGTGGAACAGGGCCTGCTGATCCGGTTTGAACACTTTTTTTTTACAAAAGATGAAGTGGTGGAACTCATCCTCACTCCAATGATACTTCTGTTGTTGATAGGGCCGGGGTCTCCATTTCTTTCTTGCTGTTACTTCCGCCTCCAACTCTGTCAGAGTCTTTGAATTTGGAATGTTCCCTGGGTCGTTTCGAAAGAGAAAGGGAGCGGAACGAAATAGCTGGGCGCAGGTCTGCTCGTCGTCCATGGAAGATAATACGTCGTTCATCGCGGGATCGTCGTCATATCTTTCTCCACATTCATTTGGAGGGGATCGGCATTCAACGTTGAACTAGCCTTGGTATATTTTTTCTCCTCAGCATTTTCTTCCGGCTCGGGTTCATCCAACAACTCCAACGTCTCTGGGGTGACATACCGTCTTTGAAAATGGAGCAGAAGCTAGACTTCAGTCTTGTACCATTTCGAGCAGAAGGTGCAGGGATAAGGACAGTATCGACAATCGATGGGAAGCTTCTTCCAGTTCGAGATCCAGTTCAACAACAACTCCTTCTTCTCCAGCCATGTTACTGGTTCTGAGCCAACCGGCACTACCGTGAACTGCGCGGTTAAACAAAGTCAAATTAAAATTAAATTAAATTAAACACAAACACCACTTTCTTCCACCTCCTTCATCCTTCAAACTTTGCAGAAATATGCAACTAGATCACTTAATCATTAGCGTATAAATCAATCTTTCACAATTTATTAAATTATCTTTTAATTTTAGGAGCAAACAAACTTGCATTCAACTTTCAACCTTTAATAATGTTTACCTCTTCCACAATACTCAATTGCCGTTTCAATATCCTTCCCTCCCAATAACTCAAATCCCTTGCAAATAAAACTGGCAGCTCTCCACAAAAAATAGTCAGTCAATTCGACGAAGTGTAAAGTAACTTTGCAATTACAAAACAATGCAAATTATAGAAATGTACTTCCAATAAAAGCACAAATTATAAAAAATGAGTTCCTATTCGGGAAATGGCAAGACTACCAAAACACATGCATTTTCCTTGTCCATCTGATGCTCGATGCTTTGTTCTGTAGTAACTTGGTCACCGCCTGCTATGAAATGCACCCAAAAATACTTTGTTCGCTTTCACTGCACGAAACACATGATAACAAACTCTTTAGATCTAAATTTTAATGAATGTTTAAAAAATAGTTGGAATGTTTTATTTTACAAACATAATGAATTAAATTAATTTACACAAGGAATATATTAGCTCTCAATAAGATACTTAAACTGGTTACAGTTAACTAATCAATATATCCACATGTCACGTCCGAACTTCATTTTTGGTTCTATTTCACTGACATTGGGGCAATATGAGATTTTCTTTAAAGCTGATTATGAGTAGTTGGGTAAAGTAAAGGGTAAGTACATTGCACACGGAAGGAAAAAAAATCACACGAGTCAAATCAATCAAGAGCTAAGCAAACAAAAGGTTGTCTTACACAATCTATTAAATAATTATCTTAAATAGGCTACTACTACAACGACTACACAACAACACAACAAAACAACTACATACACAGACGTAACAATTATATCATCTATTATTTCATCCATTTATACAACACTTCCATCAATAAATTTCATGTCGTCGGTCGTCAATTAGCATTTTAAGAGGAAAACAAATTTCGGAATTATTCAAATATCAATAAAACCCTTGTGGATCCTCCAGACGAAATTTGGAAATACTCGCAATTAGCCAACTAGACTTTAAAGTTTTAACATGTTCCATAGTATACAGTTTCCATTTGGGGGGTGGGTTCGTTTTCTCGTCGTACAAAATGACGTGGCTGGTTAGAAGAAACGGACTTTGATTGCGGCTGTCCTGATTTGCATGAAAACGTGCAGGGTGTTCCAGCGAACTTACAATATTTGGATCCGGCTCTCGATTCGTCACTTTTCCTCCAGCACCTTGGATCAATGTTAAAAGCTCCCTTTTGCCTAATTTCAACCCAATACCCTCATGTGTACAGCTTGACGTGTAACCACAGGTAGCGTACAAGTAAAAAACAAAGCCATCTAACAACCCAGGATTCTGAAAAGTAAAAATCGTATGTTTAGAAAGAGAAAACAGAGAGCACATTAAACAGTCAGTCCTTTCCTTCCAACGACATCTTCAAATACAGACTTACCCCATTGTCTCTATTAATCCGAGCCCGCACAGGATACTGATGTGAGGCTCCATTAACATCCTGTGTATTCCCAGATATTTCAAAAGCACACGGAGAAAGCCACTTTGATTCTTTAACAGACCTCTCAATCCCTAAAAAGCCAAGTGTACAACAAAATCCTTTTATTTTATATTTACGAGAATAACAAATTGTACGAGTACACGTTGGACGCAAATAATTATATCATGAGTAACTCACAAGCATTGCTCACTTGCCACATTCCATGAGCCAAGCCAAAAAGATACTCCATTGAAAATGGGACGACATGGATTAGAGTATTGTTATCGTCATCCTCATCCACATGATGAACAATGTGCGTGACGTTAGACCTGAAACGATTTGAAATGGATATTATTCAGCTAAATCACGATAAACACATAATGTAATAATAATATTTTAAATCATGACAGATGGTTATATGTTGTGGACATTCACACTTACGTCAATTTATCAGATAGTTTTAGTTTCAAAGTTCTTTTTGCATCTTCAAGAAGACATGATTCCACCGTGTAATTAAAATAGACCAAAGCATTTTTTAACATAACTTGGTTTACTGCAGGGCCTTCCTGGGGAAAAATGTTCAAAGTGTTGTTGCAGAAATCGGATGTTGTTGCCGTTGCGATTCTCCTTTCTGTTATGGGTTTGGAGGAACTGCTTACTTGACTAGTATTTGCAGTCAACCTGTTGATACCAACATGCCTGGAAGGGACGTCCACGGGTAGCTGATCCTGTGAACTCCTCTTGTATGGAAACTCTTCAACATCGGATTCCAACTTGACTCTCATGACGTTGGATTCAGATTTTCTTCCTATGGCTTTTTGCTGTCAAACAAAAGAACCTTTTTTTTTAAATTGCCTCATTGCTTCGTTTCCTTTATTGAGTACATCAATATTCTGCAAGTAGTGCTTTATATTCAATTAAATAAGAAATAAACCAATTAGTACTTACTGAAGGTCTACATTGGGAACTATTTTTTAAATTCACATCAGCCCCTACAAACTGTACAGCGCGACAAGGAGCTTGACTAAGAGTGTCTCGCCTCGAATCCTTCTTTGCAGTCACCCTCATAGTCTCACCGGCTGCTTCAACAAAAGAAATAGAGGAGGATGTGTTCGGATTTGGTCCAACAAGGATGTTTCGACCCTTCATACTACTACTACATTCTGTGACTTTCGGCGGCTCAAACTGCTTAAGTATCCCTCTAAGCTGACTTCTAGATGTTATATGGGGTGTGGGTTTGAAATCGTCATCATCATCCTCTGACATCGGACGTGTAATTGTTGCAGATGGAAATTGCTTGACTGGCCTCATCGGTTTAGTCTTGAAATCATCAGTTTCTTGTTTCATCAAGTTTACTTTCAAGGATGGGGTTGGAGCTGGTGCTACAAGCTCAACTTCCGAACTTGGAAATATTCGAACAATACCACCTCTACACTTGAAAAACTTGATGGGGCTCTCTGACAATGGTGGATTCAAGTTATCACTATTAGTCTTTCTGTTTCCCATAGCGCACGTATGTCTAACAGACTTACTTTCAACGCTCTTCTTATTAAATAAAATTGGTAATGGTTTCACAGTTTTTGTTTCCCTGATTGATTGATGTGGAATCAAATCCGGAGCTGGGAGGAAGTTTCCTTTTGAACTGCTGCTGGAGCTCAAAAATTCCTTGCGAAGGACTTCTTTTGGTGTCTTATTCACATCCTTCCTGCCTTCCTCATTTTTATTACCACCCTTCACAGGCCTCTGCTGCTGATCTGACAACTTCTTCTTTTCATCAGTTCCTTCCAATTGGTACCTCGGAGGTTGAGGAGCAGAGAGAGAAGGGTTTCCTTTTTTGACAATACGGCTACAATCGGATTTACTTTTAAACAGTTTCTGCTCAGACGACACAGCAGCGTATTCATCATCGATAATTGCCACTTGTGCAGATGGGTTTTTTTGGGCATCAACAGTCACAGTTTCAGTAGAATACTTTGCCAAAGCAGAGATTTCTTTTTTCTTGAAAGAGGCCAGGTGACGAAACGTGAGCTGAATTTTTTTTGTAGGTGACAAAGAGGAAAATTTGCTTGAGCCGCGCTTATTGCTGGATGCGATCTTGCTAGTTTGGAGTTTCTGATGTGAAGCCTTCTCTATAGAATCCGAATCAGGAGATGATGTCGGAGCGATATGGGATGACGGCGGCGTGTTCCCCAAAATTTCTTCGTCAAGTTCTGCAGCAAACGCTGTTTGCTTCCGGTGGTGGTGTTCTGCATGATCATCGTCATCCTCATCTTTATCAAAGAAACCCATTTCCATGTCTGGTTCCGGTTCCTCCTCATCACTGTCACTACTAGGAAGCAGCTTGAAAGAGTTTCCCTTCGGTGGAGAGAATGGATTGAGGGGGCTCTTCAAATCGTCACTATATATCCCGTCCGATTGCGTCGGATCTGGAGACGAACTTTTCACTTCTTCTTTTTTCTCACTCTTTTTGTTGCCCATTTTCTCCAACCTGGCAATGGCATAGTAGACCGTCGGGATTTCACTCATGAGGGAAGTGGAGAAAAGATCAGCCTTAGGGTGTCGGAAAGAAACTGCTGCTTTACAGATCAAGCACGGCTTTCCGGCAGCCGACGTCACACAGTTCTGACAATATTTATGGGTACAATTTCCCAACATGTAGATCCAACTTTGAGACAGCTTCCCACTATAAACAGAGTTCCAACTTTATACTTTTATAGTTTTAAATACATGCACTTATAAATAAATGCCTCACCAACAACGCCATAGTATTATAAAATTGATGTGAGATTTTATTTTTATTACCATTTAACGCATGCCAAGAACTTTGCTAGCTCCTCCAACGATTTTAAACTTTCTTTAAAGAATCTTGGCTTTAGGACAAACTCCTTCCCCTGTTTCGGTGGTGGTGAAGGCAATGACACTGGCACATTCAATGACGATCCTTGCCATGGGGGAATGTCGTCATCCTCATCATCTGCTTCATCATCCACGTCATTAAACCTAACATTTCTAGCTGCTGCTGCCATCGAGTCTCTTAAAGTTTACAATGTTTACAAAGTTTCAACTTTTCTCAACCCCTCCCCTAACATGTAAAACGGTTTTTGAGGCTTGACTGACTCTGTTGAGTCCTAAAATGATTCTCGTCTGACTCTGGCGAGCTCTAAAAATCTACTGAGGTCCTCCAGTCCCTCTCCGAGGAATATAACACAAACAACAAAGAAAGACGCTTCTTTTTTCACAAAGAATACGAGGGAAACTGGAGGCAAAACTTTAACAATGAACAAGCTAAAAATATCTTATCATTAACAATTATACAAAGTTCTGGTACATTTTCCATTGTCAAAGTGTACATAAATGCTTAAATTCTATTGTAATAAGGTATTAAGTTGGAGTCCTTTTCAAACAATGGAAGAAGGACCCGAAAGGTACGAAAAGTGGCCGTGGGGTACGAAAAGTGGTCGTAGTCATATGTACAGGTAAACAGACTATTTTGACCGATGTCAAATCAAATGCATGCATTTTCCCGCATTTACAGTAAAGCCTGACATAACATGGGTAAGTGTACAGTTCTATTCCTTCTTGAAATCACAATATACAATAACGTGGAGTGACTACTGGATGCAACAAAGCACTTCTTCGTCATCATCATTCTATCTACACATAATTCTCTCTTTATCTCTCTCGCATGCAGTGATACAACAGACTTTTTCTCTCTCTTTCGCTGTACATGGATACAAATAAAGCTCTTTATTGCCTGTAGTAAGCTTAAAATTGAGCACTTGGATCATACTTTGGTTTACAATGGCTAAATTTAGGACACTACCTCTAAAAAGCATTATACATGGCTAATTTTGAACACTCCATTCAAAAGTATACCCTTAGTAAATGTACGGCCGCGTCTTCGGAACAATGGACCTGCAACAATGAAGAAATCAACGAACATTATTTTTTAGCATTTTGAGTTATTTTTAGCTTCTCATTTGTTTGTTAAAAAATTAGGAAACGTACAAACTGTCGAAGTGCATGTAATATGTCATTTTGTTGCCCACTTCATGTGGAACGAGTTCAATCCAGTATTAGCCATTGTTGTACTTTTCCTTCAAAGTTATCAGCCCTTCAAAGGCACCCAAAATGATTTGCATGAATGCTGCCTTTGTGTGAAAAATAGAACAAATGTTTCGTTAATTACTCTGTGGATTCCACAGCGATTTGTATGATTCTTCACAGCATTGTTAAACATAATATTACCTTTCTAACAAGCCATTGTATAAGGTTCCACCATACTTAGTTTTAGAATTGTGAGCCTTCAAAGATAGGTACCTGAAATGGGAATTTTCCATAAATGTCCTTTTTGCCATAA
>JAQIWX010000794.1:0-13455 GCA_034696785.1 Lepidocyrtus cyaneus | reverse complement strand
TTCATTACCCAATCCCAATCCAACATAATATAATAAATATAATTTGAGAAGAAAAAAAATCCCTTTTTTTCTGCCCCAGTCAGTGTAAACATTAACCCACTGTAACAGTCAAGAATTTATATATAACTCTGGCAGTATATCTCTTCATGTTGTAGTGTTCGGGAAAAAAAATTAGTGAATCTAAAAAAATTATTTCAAAAGAATTTATAATATTGATGATAGGGATGAATATGAATGTTATTTTGAAGTTTAGTTTGGCTGGGTTCGGCTTCTAATATATAATAAATTTAGTTTTCAAAATAATAAATGTACCTATGCAAAATGTGGACTACTGCAGTACAGTAGAGGGGGAAAAGGGAGGCAAGTGCAACATACTTTCTGGGTTTATTTTTTTTCTTCACTATTATTATTTTTTACTATTATGCCCATTTTTCTAAATTCAGCTATTTAGTGAATCTTGTTGGCAGATATATGTATGAGTTAGGGTTTAATAGGACTGAAAGGGTTAAAAGTAAACGCTAATAAAAGATATTACAGATAAATATGTGTATCATGTACCTCATCTCATCAGCAGAAAAAGATCGGGGAGGGAGGTAGTAAAACACACACGTAAAAGAGTATTTTGCTCCTCTCCCTCTTCCACAATTTTTTTTTCGTCTTTTTTATTTCGGAGTCTGTAAAATGAATGAATGTGCAGTTGCTTCCTCAACCAAAAGTAAATGAACAAAGCGACGGATTTTGGCAGCCCCTCTCGGGGGCACAGATGTACAGTCGTTGAGGAGTGCAGATGGAAATAAGGAATTCTCGAACATGAACAAATATTATTATCTTTTTTACAGGAGGAAGGAGAAGAAAAAATGTTCGTTGAAGACAGTAACGACGACGATCATGATGATGGCGGTGATAATGATGATCAAGTCAATATTTTTGGAAGGAAAATAGCTTCATTTTGGGGGAAAAAATTCCCTTTACTTGGCTACACGAGGATGATATGACTCCTCCTGTAAACATGTCAATCTTATGGAACAACGAAAAAGTTTATTTCTTCTAGAAAAAGAAGAAGAAAAACGAAACTGATATTTTATCTCGGAAAAAAAATCCTACTGATTTTCTCAGCTCTCTATAATGAATGCAAAGTGGAGAGGTAAATGCCCAACTTGTTCAATGCAATGACAAGTTGATTTCCTAGACAAGCTGGTTCTTATTTAAACTTTCCATAATATTAATTGGAAGTCTCATTTCCCTTTCACCACCTTATCCATAACATTTACGTGGATTCGGTTGGGGTTAAGATTATTTAGCAAAGTTTTTCTCCAATCGGCCACTGTTTTTGAACATTTTTTCAAATAAAATGAATTACATTTTTCTCCTAACCATAATAATTATTATATTGAAACTGGGACAATCTTCAAGTGAATGATGCAGTTTGGATGCAGTTTCAAAACCATAACACTTTCATTGCATGATGATATGCATGCCATATTACTTACCCTGAAATTATCCATTTTTTTCTGTTATAAATAGGTACAACAAATTCTTGTTTCCCCGCATGAGTGCAACGCTGCCTAAACATTTAAACATGGCAATGGCTTGGCTTATGCTCTCAACAAATAATACTTTTTTAAAGCGTAATTCAAAATCCACTGAACTTGAATTTTGTTACTGAAAGCCATTATTAAATTTTTTCCTTTTTTTTCTTCTTCGTTAATTTAGTGAATCCTTTCTCAAATCTTTTTAAATACTATCAATCCTCCCACGCAAAAAAACGGTACCAATTCATTGAGCGGAGCGTAAAAACGTAATCATTCAAAATCATCATTATCAAATAATCACAGAGAACAAATCCGTATTTTTTTGCGAAGGCCCTTCCCCTGCACTGCATCACTTTTCTGATCAGTGAGGCTAGAGGCGAAAAGAGGTGTTTACAATTGGGATTAGGCAAGGGGACTACCTAATTATTATACTTTGTACAAACATCCCCTGGTTTATACACGTCCATCAAAGGAAGAACTAGTTTTCCCCCTTGAGGAGTATAACCTTCAACCCATTAACTAACTCAACAATTCAACAGCACAACAACAACAACCAATTCAAAAATTATTTCTATCCTGCTGAGTTATTTTTTTTAAATGGCTAGAAGATAATAATAGTAACAATAATTAACCCTAGGCCTCTTTAAGATTAATAATACCGGCCGACCGGCCATTACTTTGTTAAATGTTCTAAGGGCAAACAATTTTTTTTGTTGTTGAGGGCCTATTCTACACGATATAAAAAAATGGTGTAATAAATCAATCAAACTACGGCATCATAAACACGGTCTGCAGGGATTTAAAAATAAACCAAAGCCTATTTTATTTTATTATGTATATCTTTGCTAGAGAAGATTTTGCTAAACATTTAAATAGTAAACTATAAAAAAAATTATGGGAATACCAAAACAAACCGGCGAATATGAAAAATTTCTTTAGCAATAAAATAATTGCAACGATAATAATGATTTATAATTATGAGTGCAGTTCAGGTGAGTTGCATTTTGTTGGTGATATTAGTATTATTGTTTTGAGTTTTGATTAGTTTACTCCTCCATTTTTAACTATTGCCATTTTGTACGATTGGATTACATGACTTTTCTGTTCTGTTATATGACTTTGATCGTTACAAATAAATAGCAGTAAAGATGTAAACGATTGTACATAAAACACTTTCACCTTTCCTATTGGCGACTTTCGATTTCCATGCAAAAAATTGTTTGTAGTATCTTTTTTTTTAATTTGCATACGATATATTATATTTATATATGTATATGTAAATGATGAAGAGAACGAATGCATTTTAACGAACAACACAACATACGATATTTTTTAAAGAAAGTACTATGCGTTCTTACAATATGGCTTGCCTCTTGAGAGTTAAGATAAATTGTTTGAAATAGGGACCGAGATTTTCCTCCCGCCCCCGCCTGGTGAATTTGTGAATATGATGTGGATTTAAAAAATGCACTAAGCGTAGAAGAAGAATCAAGGAAGTGCCTACTTACTTCCGGTTCTGGAAACCTACAAAATCGTCCCAATATTAATTATCTTATCCTAAGGTTTGGTGATGAGGATTAATTTGTCTTTGCGTTTAAACTTTGAATCATTGAAATCTCTTTTTGCTATGTTTTTTACGTTATCCATCGGGATTGTCGGGAGCGTATCCAAATCTACTTTTCTGAATTGAAGTTTAACGAAAATGAGTTGCCTGAAATACAGTCTCAGGGAAAATTCATACCATGTCGGTTTACTATCTTCAGGTACATAGGTAATTAATTTTGTCTGATTCTTGTTATAACGAGAAGTAAAGTTTTAAACATGGCACATGCCTAGATTGATACATATATCAAAATATCTACCTAATTAAAAGATGATTAATCAACAAGTTTTTTATTCAAATCTTTGTGTACAGTTTTATAAAAAAAATAAACATCATAAAATGTACATTGTATTGTAATGTAACTGAATTTAGAGCCGATTCCTTTCATTGTTTTTTATACCAGTCGTATGAATATATGTATGCATTAGTAAGTAATCCAACAAAAACTGCAAACAATGCAAAACTTCATATTATTATGGCTTGGGTTGGCTAGATTTGTTCACGCCGAATTAATTTTGTGCTTTAAAAAAATGTTCAAATGAAAGCAGAAGTTTTATGATCCCCTTCTTTCAAAAGTCAGTTTGCAGTAGATAGTTTGAAAGTATTTTTACAGACATTAAAAAAGCAAATTGGGGTTTTTTATAAAAATTTATTCATTTCACACGAGCGAATTACAAAGACCATCAATCATATATATCATATCATATTCATATTCATAAAATCTTTTGCGTACCTCCATAATAAAAAATAGGAGCATTGTAATGAGCTGTAATTTATATTCGGTAAAAAAAATCATGTCATTGTTTTCCATTCATTGCCGGCCGCTGATTCCCAGAAGAGTTTCGTTTTCGTGTATAAATTTTCAAAACTTTAAAATTCGTCACGGTACGCATCATCCAGTTCAAAAGAGACTGCAAATTATCCAATCGGAACTCCAGACACACTCCCATTCAACTGTTGAGACCTCTCATAAAAAAAATGAAATATTTTTTGTAAAAGTATAGTTATGATAATAGTAAATATTGTAATTGTAAATCATGTATGTACTAATAATAATGATTGCGTGGTTATATCTCACGTATATGGATATACACTATATTTATAATATTGTATGTTTATAAAAATTAAAATAGAATTTCAGTATTGAAATGTATTAAAAGCTAATCAGTAAATCAGGTATGATTGTTCGTTTACAAACTAATTAAAAAAGGGGGGACGATCAGTTGAAATCTCCTAAGAAGGAGAACAGGAAATAAAACTGAAGAGGGGAGGGGGGTATAAAAATTAGTCGTTTGTTCTCTCATAGGCGCAATATCCTCCGTGGACCACCCCCTCGTCTCACTTTGCGAGCGAGCCTAGGACTGCTTTCCTTCCTCTCGGAAGCAAAAGCATTCCTGGCAACAGGGGCATTCTGATGCCCAACTATGAAGTTGTTTGCATCAGGGAACCTCATAGTGAGGGGCTGCTGGCGACCGTTGTTACATTGAGATGGGGTGGGTTGGGAGGAGGGGCAAAATGGGACGATGGCCGGTCGCATATAAGCATTTCCACTGCAGTCCGGATAGAAAATGACGGGGATCTGGGACAAGATGGATCCAGGGATGTTTAGGAAGTCTTCGTCCTTTGGTGGTGGTGGAGGGGTGGCACTGTCCTTCTTTTCGGATCGGCATGAGCTGCATTCAGAAGCACAGAACAAGGCGTTGTCATCGTGGTTGGGTGGGTTGCCCGTGCTGTCGTTTCGCAAGCCATTTCCGGCTTGGGGTCGTTGAAGAAATCCGTTGGATTCTGTGGGGACGCGAGGAGAAAATGTCGGGGATCGAGTTGGGCTGAATGTGGTGCGGGAGCCGAATGATGTGGGGCCGTCCGATGGTCTTCCAGAATAGGGGTCGGGAGTGACTCCTTCCTCATTATCGGTAGAGGGTGGTGGGGTTGTTCCTGGTACAATTAATAATAATAATATTTTGTATGATTGACAACATCCAAGTTACAATTATTATCATTAGATTCAGCCATCCGTTGAAATGTTTTTTTTGACAACAGTGCAGCTTTACTTTACTATACATTAACTGATTTGCTAAACGCTACCTGGATTTGAGCTAAAATGATCCGGGTTGTTGCTGACCATACTTGCCGGTATGATTTCTTCTGGTTGGTAAGGAACATCAGGATGAACATTATCTTTGAAATTAAAATAAGAACAGAATGCTGAGTGTACTATAAGTGAAATTTTGAATTGCCACAAGTTGTAGTTTTAACTTGAAATATCAGCAATCAAGTCCACAAGCCCTTTCCTTACCAATTTCCGGTTCTTGAGGAATGTAAGTAAATGGCTGCTCAGTTTGTGGCTCAATGGGGATTCTGGAGGTTGGTCGCTGGCCTGCAGTAGTAGTCCTGCTTGGGGAATTTCCAGAGTTCTCACCTGTTGGGACGTTCTCTTGATTGGTGCTGCTTGGCTGCAAGGAGCTTGGATTGTTGAACTTGCCTGAGAATCCTGCGGTGGGGAACCTTGATGGTGGAGGGGTGGTAGTTGGTCGTCTCCCCGTGTAACGTCTGTTGGCGTCTGGAGGATTGGATCGTTCATTTGTCAGTGGGCTACTTGCAGGGGCGGACTCATTGGGGGAAGAGAAGCCTTGTGGTGGCTCAGTGATGGCGGAGACGGACTCAGTCGTACCGCGATTGTTTGAGGGGGCCATTGTGGAGCTTGGTATGCCAGTTGGGTTTCCGGTTTCCCCATTCCCATTAGACAGACCTCCAGTTGTTGAGGAACCGAAAGAAGGGGTTTCTCCTTCTGGTACTCCTGCAGTGCTTGGTCCAACAGGTCTTCTGCTCCCAGTAACATAACGTGTTGGGGTACGGTTTCCACTGGGAGTCCCAACCGTGTTGTCATTTTCATCGTCAGAGGAGCCGTATGGATTTGGTGAATTGTTGACGTTTCCAATGCTTGAACCTAAGGTAACTCGGATTGGGCCTTGAGAACGGCGAATATCTGAACCTTCATCGTCGTTACTTCCGCCATTTGGAGCTTGAGTAGTTGGATTGATGAGACCAGAATTGCTTCCCTCCCCATTTGAAACAGGTAATCGGCTAGTGGTTGTCTCTGTAAGTGGTCCGACTGTGGTGCTTCTGAATCTGAAGGTAGTTGCAGCCAAAGGGGATCCACGGGAAGGCATGCGGCCATTAGTCGTTGTCCTTCTACCTGGGTTGGTCTGTCCGAAGTTATGCATGGACTGTTCCTGTGGCTCGGTCCGATCCCCAAAGTGCATTCCAGTGTCAGGAGATTGACTGAAGTCGCTTGGCAGTGGACCCTGACTCAGTGGAAGCCGACTGGTTCCTACCACACGTTCGTTGTGGCTTGGTGGAGAGGTGGCAGTCTCGGGTAGGAGTGCAGTGTCAACAGAGTCCGCCATAGCAGGGAAGGGCTCGGTATCATGACCACTGGAAGAAGATGGGCGTGCATTAGCATGGGGAGACCCATTTCCGGATGTACTGGGGGAAAGTGGCCCCACATTGGATCCTTCCGTTTCACTCAAAGTTGTTGGCAAGGTCGTGGCTCTAAATCCAAAGCCCATTCCAGTTGGAGTGCTACCACCAACAGTAAGTCCTGGCACGTTTGATGATGTTCCAGCACCTCCAGTACTGAACCGATTGGGAATGATATGATTGAAGGTGTTGGGTTGTTCCTGTTCCGTAGGCAAGTTGACATTGAAGCTGTTGGAGGCTCCGGTAAGAGGCATTCTGGATACTTCTGAGTTAGTTGAGGTAAATCTGCCAAAGGGTGATGAAGCCAAAGGACCGGAGGTGGTGGGAGTGTTCAAATGAAGAACGTCAAAAGAACCTTCACAGAAAAATATCCAAGAATTCGACAATTTGGGAACCATTTTAAGTGTAGATATGTATTTTGGTTTAAACAAATGTATCAATTACTAGCAGGGACAGGTGGAGGTTTACTCCCAAAACGGGTTGACAATCGAGAAGGAGCCCCTGTAAGTGGTTGTGGCGTGTTTGGTGAAGTTGTTGTCTGAAAGAAGAAATGATCCCATCATTGGATTACTCGTCAAACATGATATGAAAAGGTTTGCGTAGGCGGTTCGCATATGAACTTCCATTCCGAGCAACAACAAAATCAGATAAGCCATCCATATAACACATTTGTGCATCAATCAGCTAATACCTCAAAGTCAGTCCCTGCAAAGGGTGCCAATTGGATGGGAGTCTTCGTGACGACATTGGTGCTGGATGCAATCCTCTCGGCAAAATGCGCGCACATCTCAGGAAAGATGAGATCAGCCCAACGGGTCATTGTCCCTTTTTGGTGGCCACCTCCAGGATTGTCGGCAGGGTAGAAGATTTCCGTGTCCATCTCCTGTCTCACTGGGCGATAGCCCCAGGAATCGGAAATGTAAAACGTCATGTGGTTCTTCATATCCGGGGACTCATAGCCGTAGCAGCCATAGACCACATTGTCAGGGGCCTTGTTCTCATGATGGAACTGTCCAACGGGGCCGGAGGGCTTGATGTCATAACCGTAGTTGTAATTACCTGTAATTTGGACAACAATTTAGCCAAAATTAAATTTCATCCACCATTCTGAAGACAATTACTTACCTCACCTAAGCAGATTATTCTCACCTTGCTCAAAATTCTGGTTCAAGTATTGGGTCTTGTTATCATCCTGAATGTCAAGAATGGTCACCGTCCCACCATCATCCCCATCCTTCACGTTTCCCACGAACTTGGCTTGGTTCGCCCCAAAACACGCTATATATAGCAGCGCTAGCTGAAGTAGCCTTATCTGGAAGGGGAATAAAATAATAATTGATTATCAACAACTGCAACTGTCGCCCATCTATGTGTGTGCTATCATCAACATCATCATTACAACTTGTTTCAGCACTCCCTTCCCACACAGGCAGACGAGCAAGAAAGAAAAAATGTTACATAAATGCCAAGGTTATCTAACTTCCTTCCAGACCCAATTATAATTTTGCAAGCATGTCATGCTATATTGTTGCAACGACAAGTTCCCTTTTGTTTCCCGTTGCTAATTTGATATCAACCTGTTTGGGTTTTCAGTGTCAACCACCAAATAAATATAAAAAGTGCATCTTTTTTCCTCTCGTAGATATATTTTGCGGTCATGCCATCATCCTCCTTGATGCATTTTCTGCTTAGTCACAAAATCTACTTGATCCTCACAAGTCCTTTACCCCCCATTTGAGTCATTTGTTCGTGGGATTTTTTTTTTCAAATTGCGAACATCATCATCATCACTCCTATTGGAAGCCTTATTCTCTTGACCGTCTCAATAAATGATTAAATAGCTGATAATATATTGTGGTCATAACAATTATCTCCTTTCTTTTCAACATGTCACGCATCCAATTTCCTAATTTGCATTTTACGTGATCCGCTCAATTATTGCAAGTTGCTCGTGCCGCCAACACAGCCTCACTACTTATATCATTCCTCCACTGCACTGAACTGAACATGAGGATGATGATGATGATCTACCCTCTAAAGAATCTTCCTTTGGCTTGAATTCCATTGAACTTTTATTAACTAATTGTATTTTTTTTGGTTGGCTGCCACCATGATCATCACCATCATCATCATCACTATCATCATTGCATAATTATTTATTGTCATATATCATCTTATTTTTAATATTTCGTAGATAAATTTCTTTCTCAGTCATAATAACATTGCTAACGCTTGTAACGATTGTAACGGTTACCCCAAAACACACCTCTTTATGGTTTTTTTCTGCCTACAACAAAATCCAACAAGAAAAATAGCCAATTTCCATGCTTTTAAGTAATATTTATTAATTAACTCTCATTGTAATTAACAAAAAAAAATAAGTACAAATTTTTACTAGAAAAAAAAATCCATTAATTACCCCCTCTACTCCTTTTTGTTGTTCCTGCATACATTCATATTAACTAACTAGCTATAAATGATCCGCTTCTGCTATAAAGGCACCTGATGCATCCCTACCAATCTTAGCTACACCTTATTAGAAAGGAATTGTATAATAAAAACACAAAACGGACACAAAATCAGGCTGGCATTATTATTACTAATAAATGATTGAATATTTATTATTAGTCATCCTCTCATATTCATATTTTTGTGAGCATTGTTGTCTGTACCCTGACAGTTTTTTTTATATGGAAATGCCATTGTTTAGCAGTGTGACCTTTTCAAATGTAAAACACTCTTTTTTAATTTTTTTTTCGTAAGTAGACATGACATGGATGATATTTATTTTTTGGAGGAAAACATGCAGTTTTTTGTAAAAAATTTTTTTACATATTATTTTTTATTAAAAAGTAAATGTTCATCGTGTTCACACTCAACAATAAAAAAATACAATATTATGATTGTTGATCATACCTTGCTAATCAAACGCATGTATTATTTGATTTAGTGCTTTAATTTTCAGTGAAGTTATAATGGGAACACAGCAGAAGCAGCGTCTGTTTATCGAAGGGATAATTTTTCAATGACTGCAAGAAAGCCTTACTAAGATTATTATGAATAAAAAACGAAACTGTTCTTGGGCCAGTAATAATAAGTTAGCTACAAGTGGAAACGTAAATGGCAATAAGATATAGATGCAATTGTTAAAGCGGAGTCTATAATTGGCCTTAAACGATTTTCAAATCGGATTGACTTGACAATGAGCCTATATATGCCAAGTGGAGAGGGATACTTGTGCACAAGCTCAAGAGAGGAAGATGTGCAGAATGATAAGGAGGATGAAGAAAATGTAATGCATTTTTTTTTTCGCATGCATTTTCATTTCATTTTTTTTAATCGTACATATTTGCTACCAATGCAATGCTAAGAAGCTATCTGAATATATGTCTTTACCGGTGGGATTACGATTAAATATTGTGATTATGAATGATATGATGATGTTGATGTGAAGGAGCGATTTGGAAGGATGTTATTGTTGTTGTTATTGGCATTATAGATGCAAAACTGTTTAATGAGCTGCACCTTGAATTTTACCCTCCGATCTGATCGCCATCATCATCATCGTTATTATTCAGCCCAAAATAAAATTGTTTGGCTTTTTATTACCAAAGGGTAAAAAAATGAATTGAAATGAATTGGATAATATGATGATTTTTGCCAACTTCTTTAAATGGGATGGCAGGGCATGACTGTTTCCTTACAGGTTATAAAAAAACTAGCCAAAATGCATCTAGTTTATTTTATTGAAAGGGGGATGATGTCACTGAGAAATTAGAGATGAAGATGTGATGCTGATGAGTCACCCTAATTATTCCATATAGAACATTAAACTTTACCTGAGTAAAGTGTGGGAAATGGAAATTCCGAAAGCTGTGATGAAATAGGGGGTACATATTATGATGATGTGAATAAATGGCGAGTGAGTGTCGACCTGAACAAAGTTGTTTCTCATTTCAGTTTTAAGAAATATTTAGATGTTTTGTCAGTATATGCAACTTCTGATTACCCTATCCAAATAATAATTAAGTTTCCGTGATTACAAATTTTGTCATGTTTAATTAAATGGGAATAATTGTTACAATTAGATCATAAAAAAGTATGTATGAACTATATATGTAAACAATGTCCACATTTTCGGCCCTGTAACTTTTATCCAAATCAAATTATCTCTGGTTCATTTTACCTTTTTTGCCAATATCTTAAACAAAATGAACTATTTTAATGACACCAAGTCCTTAAAAATCATATCTGATGTTTTAATACAAAATATTTGCTAATCTGTTAAATGTACTCTCAATTTTTGCACAACTTTTTTTTATCGCATTTGCAAATTTTCGAATTCTAAGTAATTTTATTCTCAATGATGACGGTTTGATTTGATAAGGAAAGAGAAGGGAGAAAAATAACTTTGGACTGACAAACAAATTTGCACACCATTTTTGCAGTTGGATTACATCAGCATTAAAAAAAGAAATGAAGTGCAGTTTCCACTGCATTCCTCTGCAAAGTGCAGCAATAAAAGCAGGGGAAAAGTGCAATATCTGAGGAATCTCAGTGTGCCCCTATTCATACACGAAATCTACAGTATCTACAATATTTATGCTTAAATCTTATCGAAACATTACTCAATCAAGAAAAAAAATATGGCTAAGTCAACTTTTTGCAATCAGAAAATTGAATACCTTTCATTACACCCAATTATTACCACGAGCGCGTATCAATTAATCAATAATCAATATTTATCGTTGTCGTCGGCCACCAAAGGTCAGTGATGCGATTGAAGATAAATAGAAAAAGATTCGTTTGAAGAGATAAGCCAAATCATAAACTCAATCGAGTTTCACACTACTTGCTTACTTGAACTTGAAAACTCTCAAAATGCACAGTTTGCCCATAGTTTGAACAAGGTTTACTTATGAATGCAAAAACCATATCTTGGCGGCCTTTTACTAACTTTGCTTGGATTTGGGATCAGATCTGATGTTGGATTTGCTTTACTCGGAAGGAAGAAACTGTGCAGACCACACAGGCGGAAAGTAAAAGGCTTTTAGAAATAATATCCTCATCTCAACATAAAATGATTAAACTATCCTAAATAAACCTATCATATCATATCATTTCTAACATTAATCAAGATTATCGCTTTGTGTGTGAAACTGATATGGATCTTTAATTTACTAACCTTTTGGCAAAGATAATCTTTTTTCCGTGGATTGATTGTAAACATGAAAGGGAAACTGAGTTCTGAGTGAATCGATGAGAAACATGTTGCTAAGCATTGTTTTTCAGTGGAAAGCGGACACTACTTAAATGCTCATTTTATTGCAAACATTGCATTGTATGGCTATGCATGACACATGGACTTACGCTTGGCTTTTGTTCCCAATCCGAAGCTAGCAGCAAACTGGGTGTTACCCTTTAGCATCATCATGAAATCATGACCTTAGACTCCAAATACCACTTAAAATTTTTGCATCTTGTTGACTCTCGAGAGAGAAGTGCCGTGGCAGTAGCTCAAGCTACAACTACAAGTTGATTCATTCTGTCATCCTCATCATCACTCCAAGCCAGCCAAGTAGAGTGACTTTTGACTGAACCATCCATCCTGTCATATCAAACTGGCCGACATTGTTACTCTTTCCACTGTCATGTGTCGTGTCATACCTGGTGGCTCCCTTACATATTTATTCATTTGTGGAATTCGATCTCTAGCACTATATTAGCCACCTCCATGCATGCCTGCGCTTATGCTAGATTTATTGACTGTGAGAATATAAAATTGAGCCTAAACATCATTTCCTCTCTTGCCCCTCCATTGTTGGCACAATAAGCAAAATTTTTAAGGAGGAATTTCTACTAACTCCTTAAACTTGAGAGGTGAAGCTTCAGCATCAGCATCAGCATCCGAGTTTAAAAAATGGTTTTAATCTTTGGTCGAGGGAAAGAGAGTATAAAATTGTTAATCTTATTTTTGGAGGTGGTGGTTATATTTAAGCTTATATACTTATGTAAGTATCGTGTGCTATGCCCTTGAATTGCTTCCCTTTGACCCTCCTGTCAACAGGCGCCAACGATCATAATCAGCTCATTGATCACTATGGAATTTTCATGACTCCTGATATGAATCTCGCCAAGAATGCAACTGCACTCCAATACTTAACCTGTTTAAACGGCTGGCACAAAATTCCTCCCTTAATAAAAGACAAGAGGAACTTCTTTTTGCTCCACTAAAAAAAAATATATGAGATTAGCATTGAACTCCCATATTACAATCAAATCAGTGATGATGGGATCATTTATCAACAGTTCATGTTATAGAAGAGGAAAAGTAGTTTATTGCCAAAACAACGACATAAAACATTATGTCGTTCTGTATACCGGGGCAAATTGACTCCTAATGTCATGTCAATCTCCTAATCCAAACATGCCTTTCACATAATTTTATGGCTAGTTAAGAGATGCTCCCACATTATTATATTAATGTAACTGTAATAATCCACTTAAAGGTCCAAGAGTACCTTTAACAAACAAATGGATCACAATAATGTGTCATTTTTTTCTGTCAAAAGAAAAACAAAACTTTTTAAACTTCCCTATCATTACTCACTCACAGGCTAAGAAAGGGAAATGGGAGGCACGAGGCAGCCAGCTCTATGAAATGGATACTTATAAAAAGTAACCAGAGTGAGAGAGAGAGAAATGTGACACATTTGTTGGGATGAATATAAAAAGGGACTATTTTTGGTACCTTCTTGAGTGGCTACCTCCTAATCCTTCTATAATTTTCGCTGTTAGGTAGTTTGGGAACAGCAAGAGATTAAAATGTCAACGTAAAGA
>JAQIWX010000793.1:0-13507 GCA_034696785.1 Lepidocyrtus cyaneus | reverse complement strand
TTATTTATTTGCGACATCTTCCAAGCAAGAGTCATTTTAGGATCTTAGTTAATCAAAAAGTCGAAACTTATTACCCGTGACCGTTGTATCATCCGGAATCTCCTCCACGAAGCACTTCTTATCGGTATGCTTCATATGAAGATATAACCCGGTTGAAGGTCTCACCATAATCCACGCGAGAAAAATAATCAGCAACAATTTAAGCTTACTTTTCCCCATAATTAACAACCCCGGGTAGCCTTAGCCTTCGGAACACAATCAAGAAATCCCTAATTAATAATTAATACGATGGATTCAAAGTATTTAACTACTGATCTTTGAACACTAGTTAACTTTTTTCCTCCTTTATTTCGGCAATCGTAAGGGTTGGAAAGTTGGAACTGTAGTAAACTTCTGCTTTTTTCTGCTCTCAACGAAAACGGAAGGAAGACGAAAATCAAAAGGGTTCATTTTTCAGTTGAAAATCATCAGTGCCAGTTACCAGTTTCAATTCGTTGCGCCAATTGATCGAAAAAGCTCGAAACATTTTTTATGTCTCACAGTGCCCCGCTAACAGTGCATTAATCAACGTTGTCACTGCTTTCATGGTTTCGTTTTTCTAAATGATGGTGCATTTTTGCTTATCCGGATTGATAAAACGGCAAAAAAATCTCGTTCGCTTGCAAGCCATGGCTTAGATAGATAGGCTTAGGTAGATTCGGGCTCAAAATAATTATTGTAATTCTGTAATAATTAACTTTATTTAAATATTTTTTCCCGTCTACATTCGGCTGGGATTCTAGATAAATCCCCCATTTTATACATATAATATATTCTCTTCCAGTTACAAGTACAAATCCAGTTTTTCTTTTCAATACAAAATAGATTAAATATGACTAAAATTCACTGGCATATGATTTCATTTTTTAATAAAAATTAATAATTATATTATAGATAATTTCACTATGTTATATATTAAATATCATATATTTTTTTTTGTCCTAGGAGGATATTTTCAAGTACAATTTATTGAAGCGATTTTTTTTTATTTTATGATGATGATTAAATGAGTATTTATTTAGTTTCTAGAAACTAACTGAGTTTCAATCTTAGAATTTATAGTTAAGGAAAGGGTATTTTAGTATTTAGGGACAGGGAGGAAATATTTTTCATCGCCACGTTCGTTTCCTCCATGGAGTAGGCACAGATCCACTTGGACTTGACTTAACCGATATTTGTGGAATTTAAAATTACAGCTCTATATCTTTCTTCTTTATATTGCATTTAACTGTTAATTAGTTAATTTTAATTAGTTTATTTTTACATACATCGAATTTATTTATTTCAAGTTTAGTTAGTTATTCATACTTTAAAAAAATTATGGATCAAATCACTTTCACAAAATAGTATTTTTCCTTTCATGGTGATTGAAATGCTTTAGGGAGCCGTCTATGTTTCTTGTGGAGGTGGTTCTTCGTCGGCTGGTGGATCCACCACAACCGCCACTGGACTATTTTCCTCGTCGTAAACGTCATCATCGTCTTCATCATCATCACCTCCACCACCATAAAATTTCCCGTCCCCGTCACCATCATCACAGTCAAATGAAAGAGCTGGGGGCCTGGGTCTCACCATATCCTCATCCAAAATGCGGGGGTCCTGATTCCTCTGCCCCTTTCTCCTCCTCCTTCGTCCCTTCTGCTTTCCATACCTCTTCCTATTCTTCCTGTTCCCTTGGCTCTTTCTCAGCATTTGGATGATTTCCGGAATGATTTCCTTCTTGTAAGTGTCCAGCAAGACGACTTCCTGCTTGTTCACCCTCCCCTTCCCCAAAAGAATGTAGGCAACATCTGAGGTTATCAGTTCGTCGGAGTCACTCTTCTTATCATTCTTGGAGCCGTCTCCCGTCCAGTCCAGGTCGCTGAAGCCGAGACTTGTGACACTGCTCCTTCTACTCTGCACACTGGCACTCCCGCTGTCCATGCTATCCGTGGAGGAGGAGAAGTCCCACTCGTCATCGTCCTTGTCCAGCATGTGGGTCATCAGAAGCACGAGATCTTTCCCTGTTGGAACGTTCACAGCGTATTCGATAAGTCCTTTGGTACTTGGCACGGGAAGAACATCCTTATCCAGACGGGCAGTGATGGCGTCAATTGGCTGGGCAATGGGGAATCCAGGACCGGTAAGGAGGCGAACTGTTCCATGGACGGAGAGCGGAATTGGATCACTTCCCTTCCCACTTTTATGACTCTTTCCCGTCCTCCCTGTCTTGTTGGACTCGGGAGAAGGGCTTCGGCTAAAGTGGTCCAGCTCTTCTTTCAGGAAGAGGGTGTGGAAGAGTGGGAGGGCTTTCTCTCGACTGATGTGCTTCGATATGATGGCCAGACATTCCAAGGCGGATTGGCGGATCCGCCGTTCTTCATTTAGCATGGCTAGGCAAACCTATAAACATCATTTTAAAACATTGAATTTGTTAACTTAACTGATTTCATGATTTATATATATATTTTTAAATTTTCCCTTACCCAACCAGCAATTTCCTCCAAATTGTGAAAAGCCTCCTTAGGAAAAGTGAGCAATGCATATGTCAACGTATCAATCGCAGCCGCCTTGGTCTTCGCTCCCGTCGTCGTCTTCCCAGTCCCTCCCTCACTTTCCATCACCAAAATAAAGTAAATCGGCCTAACCACCAAAGCAGGACCCGCGACTTTCACCAGCCTCGCCAAGCAAAAACTAGCTTCCGGCCTGATTTTCGAATCCGAGTCCGAACTATACTTGCACAATATCCGGAAGAGCCAAGACAAGTCTGCATACTTCAAATTCTGGCTGTTATGCATCTCCTGAAGCCGGTCGCAAAGCACACGGATGGCGCTCAGACAAGCTATCTGGGTTACATAGTCATCCTCAGTCTTGTTCTTCCGGACCTTCTTCAAGATGGTCGAAATTAAGGAGATCAAGGAAGCCATGTGATCCTCCAACGTTTCCGCCGACACCAAGCGAAGATTATGGGAAAGGAGGGAAACCAACTCCGACATGCTCTGGTATTTCCGGCTTTCATCGAACTTGGGTGCCTCATAATGGCCGCCCTGGTTTAAAAAAACAACAATAATTATAAAATTTTCTTAACAAATCTCTTTCCACCATCGTTCTTCTCATGTCATGTCATGTGCATATTTTAAATCCAGCATTTGTATACAAATCCGATACGACCCTAATTATGGATCGCCACAGGGCAAGCCAAGCCAAACGTCAACTTTTTTTCCAGGTCATCATCATACCGTCACAGTTCTTATTCTTGTCCTATCCAAATCCAGTCCCATGTCCCATTCATATTTCATTTTCATTATATGATTTTCTCCCGCTACCCCAATTATATTTCCAGGGCGGAATAATTAATCAGCCCCAGCTTCATTATTAGCGATTATAAAAGCAAATTGAATTACTTTCTGTGGAATACAAAATGCATGAAATTAGTCCCCAGCTTATCAAACATATGCGTGGTAGGTATACGAGCATGCATAACTTACGTAAAAGCCAGGCTTTCTCCATCCAACCAAAAACCCAACCAACAATGAAAAAAAGGTCACTTCCAAGCATAAACGAAAGAATGAAACGGAGACGGAATGAAAGATGTTCCACTTTCCCCATTTAACTTTCCAATTGCATGCAGCGGAGAAAAGGGAAAAGCTTTAGCATACATAGTCACGACATCCCACACACACACATATAGGTCCCGCTTATATTTTTACGAAACAAGTGAACAGTGAAGGATTGATGGAGACGTCAAAACTGGATCAGGCATGAAATGAACGAGGTCAAGTCGAATTCCTACTTTTTTTTAATACGTTTTGTTCTTCTGCACTTGGTGGAGAGCTTGTGCGAGGTACCTACTAGCACTGCTCCTTCTGCCGCCGCTTACTCCAGTTTATATGTCTCCAAGTTTTGTTGATGGTTTACAAAAAGAAAGTCAGGAGAAAATAGGATGAAGGTGGCATGCACAATTTTGTTTCGTTTTTTTTTGTGTTGTGTCCAGAAAAAAAATAACTACAAAAAAAAAGAGAGTGGTACCAGGGCCAAAAGAGAAAAAAGTTGACCGTGGGTGGGCAAGTGGCAGACGTTTCTTTGTAATCAATATTATTGGCTGCGTTCAGAGATATGATATGGATGTGCAGTGGAAACGACTTTCCCCTCTATAATAAATAGGTACAAATGTCCGCGTGTGGGCCTATTGTTGTATGGGAAATTATTTGTATTACACAAAAAAAATATGAAAGAACTCCACTGGAGAAACAATAAATCATGTAGGGAAACATGTGTCTGGCAACTTGGGCAAAAAGTTTTTTTCCTCACAGAAAAAGGGAATGGGTGGATACGCTAATAAATGACCTGGAAGACAAAGGAATGAACTTGAACCGGAAATTGCTGGGAAGTGGTGCAGTAAAAAGAAAGCTTCTTAAAGTACACACAAGAAAGAGTAATAAAAGTTTTGAATTGCTTATTTATGCCAAGTCGTGTTGGTTAATAATACTCAGAGGCCTATTATGCAGAGAGGGGAAAATGGGAATTTCGGGTCATTTTTAGTTAAGTGTGAATGAATTGAAAAAAAAGTTTTTTAATAAAGGTTGGAATCATTAAATGTGGCAAGACACAAAGAAAACGAAGGCTATATTGGGGGCATGGGCATGCACAGATTTATTAATAGGTACGCATAGGAAGTTGAGGGCGGCCATTAGTCAATGGGTAAATATGTAGATGAATGAGATAAGGCGTGTCTGTTGGTGAAATAACTTGTGATACTACTTATTTCTAATTTTACCATTAAATAATTTCATTATGATTCGAACAAAGTTGGTCGATTTCATTCACTCTGCTTCACGGTTGGTTGGCAGAAAATACTAAATGACAATGATCGAGTACGCCCACAATGGACAGGTGTATAATTTATAGCCCCTGAACTGGTGAGGTGAGAAGGAAACAGATAAAGCGTTTCGACCATTTCGAATATTTCGATCAGCAGATATTTACTGGCTGAAATATGTGATGAAGTACAGTATTGAATTACCAGGATTGTAAAGTAAACTGACGAAATGAAAACAAGTTATTTAGAACGACAATAATAAATAAAACTTTTCGTTTGGAGAAAGTTTGGAGAAAGTTCGAATAAAATCAAAGATATTTTTTCAGCAAATAACCGCAAGCTAATTACTCCAAAAGAAATAAAGCATATACGATTTAGTGTACTTTAGCCAAAGTATAAATTTGAACATAAAATTTGTTCGGAATGAAACCAAAGGAGGGGAAAACTTTCTCCCGGATATGAAGGCCCATTTCTTCCCTACACACGACTCAACTTAAAAGCATCCTCAAATGACTACTGTAAACCAGTTTAAAGCATAATATGCCAACATCTCAACTCTATTTCTAAACTAAACAACATCCAACATCGCTTAAAATTACAAGGAAAACCTGCTCACCACCACGCTTTCACTTTGAGAAAATATTAAATTGGAGATCGCGTGTAAAGGAAAATAATAATATGGAGAAGGTGGCTAAGCATAGAAAAGTGGAGATTCCAAGATTGCAACTTATACCTACAATAATAAATACGGGATAAATACATATTTCGTGGTCACTAAAAACCACCATATTATGTAAGGGGGAAAGTAAAGAAAGGCAACAGTCTGTTCGCAATAAATATTGTGCACTCAACGGAAAGGAGTAAGTTCCTCCCAAGCATATACGTTTTTCGCATGTAGCGTGTGACGGCGTGACCCAAAAACAGCCCACCTTCATAATTCCAAAACTTTCTTTTTTTTATAGGGGCATGGGTGAAAGTAGGTCACTTCATAATAGCCTCCCAGCATAAATCAATGCATACTTTAAGCATGCTCGCTCACCTTTTTCGAAACATGGAGGGTAGTCGAGCTGGCGGGATTGGTCTCGGAAGTGGAAAGACGTGGTTTGTAACTATTCACATCTGAAATCATCTCGTCCAACAAGCTGGAGAAGTCGTAGTCAGCCATAGCCCCACCGGACCTGTCATCCCGGTTGAATTCCTCCCAGACCAGCTCTAGCTGTTTTTCTTCGGGAAGTTCCTTATTTAGGTCGATGGTCCCTTGGATGAGTTCTGGGAACTGGAGGGACTCCGTCCCATCCACCCCACTTGTCCGGGTCATCGCGGAGCCGGCAATGGATCCAGGTCCCTTCGCAGCACTTTTACCACTTCTTGCACTTTTAGGGAGGGAGGGTGGAGTGCCCACTCCGCCCCCTCTCTTCCATTCATTTAGAAGTCGATCCTTCTCCCGTTCCAGATCTTCGGACTCTAATGACTGCTGCCGTGTGCCGTGGCCAGAGGTAGCACGGGAGGGAGGAAGGGCTCTGTAGCCAGACTCGCCGGAGTCTGGACGGGATGGGATTGGGGTCTCGTTTTTGTTTTCCTCCCCATCAAAATTTTTCAGGAGGTCGGTCTTCCAGTCCCAATCCGAGTCTATGTTGTGATTAATATGGGATGATGGATCGGATGTGGGGTCACCCGATTTGTCTTCGCTTCCCTTTGACTTCATTCTTTCAGGTACAGGTCGAAGCGTTCCGGCCCCGGCTTCCATGGCAGTATCGGCTGAGACGGGCATGGGGATGTGGGTTCCGTCCGCTTGCTTTTTTGATGACTCTTCCTGTTTCTCTTCATCCTCCTCACTTTCTTCTTCACTATCTTCGTCGTCCTCTTCATCATCATCATCATCCTCATCACTTTCCCCATCGCTGAGCTGCTGTATTGTCTCTTGTCGCTTTCTCTCCAATATCATTTGCTTCCGGATGGTGGCCAAGGCGTGCTTTTTCAGCTTATCTTTTTTCAAATATGCGGGCTCGTCATCGTCTATGCTTTCCTGCTCCAGCTCTCCAAGCGTAATGACATTTTTGTTGAGGAGACGCTCTTCTTTCAATTCCCGTTCCTGCTCCGCCCTCTCCTCCGCCTCGTCGTCGCCCTCTTCATCATCACCATTTGTGGAAGCTGAGGCGGAGCCGGTTCGTTGGGTGGAAGTACTTATTTGATGACTTGTTTGGTGGCCTTGGTTGGAAGATAATGTGTGGTCCATGACATAACTTGCGAAGGACAAGTGCTGACTCTGCTCCCGTCTAAAACTGAGCGCTGCAGTCATGAACGTATCGTATGGCAGCGGAACAGGTCCACTTTTTGACGCTGTGGAGGTTGGCGCGGTAGACATGTCAGACATTAGCTGATGCATCGCAAGATGTTCCGCGACGCAAGAATTCACATATTCCGGCTGAGAGTGAGGGCCCGGTAGATTCAGGAGATCTTCTTGTGTAGGAAGCACCGTGTAAGTTTCGTTGCGTCGGAAGGGTCGAGGTTTCGTTAAGGAGGAGGAGGAGGATGTCGATGATTGGGAGCTATTAGTAAGGGGAGGCAAAGTGGTCATATTTCCTAGTGAAAGCTGGCGTAGCTGCTGGAGCTCCAGTTTGGACGCTGATCTGGAAGCAGAAAGACTTCTCAGTTGAGGAAGGCTCAACTGTGTTGATGCCTTGGGTGGCGGGGGTGCCAAGCTGGCGAATTTGTTCAGGATGTAGTGCGTGGAGGAACCGACGTCAGCAAGATTTTTGGACGGATCATTACTGGAGGAGGAGGAAGTTGACTTTTTCATGGAGGAAGAATGCGTATTGCTGGAACTCTCTGTGGAGAGGGACTGCTCCATGGGGGAGGGAGGAGGTCTAACTTGCCTAAGGAAGGAGGCAGCGTGTATAATGGATCTCCTAGCTGAAAGACTTCTTGGCTTGCCACCCACGCTGTACATCTTGTGGGAGGGGGTCACCCTCCCCAATGCACTGGCCCTGGCGGATTGGCTTCGGGAGGAAGTTTCTGAGTGAGAGGAACTCTTAGCTCCGGGTGGTGTCCCGCCACATGGGGATGGGGCTGTGGCGGTGGTAGTGTTATTGTAAGTGGAAGAATCAGACTTTTTACTTTCACTATGCGTTTTACTTTGAATCTCATGAATGGTCATGCTCCTCCCGGCGGGAGACCTACGATGACTGCCTGACGGTATCCTTGATGGCATATCTCCCAATGAGACGTGTCTGTACGGACTCCCCAATATGTTGGATGGGGTGAGTATCCTTGAGTCAGTCTTGCCAACAACATGCCTCTTAGTCCCGCCGACCGGATGTAAGTCATACGTTATATCGGAGAGAAGCTCACTATCACTTTCACCACCACCACTTTCACTCTCTTCCTCGCCGTAAGGATCGCTTTCATCTTCGTCTGTCCTGCTTTCTCTGGCGCTTCTTCTGTGGTCATATCTCACTGTGTCGGCTGTGTTCTCTGTCGCTTCCGTATCATCATCATCATCATCATCTTCCTCCTCCTCTGAATCTTCCTCCCCACTCACTTCCGTTTCTTCCGGTTCCAGCTGGACAGTAACTTTCAGCCGACCATCGTCATGATCATCTGATGAGCTTGCTTTCTCCACTTTCACTCTCACTTTCACCGGACTTTTTGGCACACTTTTTGCGAAATACGAGGCAGTATCATCGTCCTCCTCCTCCTCCTCGGTGGTGGTCTGCACCTCATCCTCAACCTGGTCTGGGGCCAGATCCTCCTCATCCTCCTCCAACTCCGTAAGCACACTTTGGAATGACAGTGCGGGGGAAATAGAGCGTGGATCCCTATGTGGAACTCTGAGCATCCTCAAACTGTCCGTGAATGACTTGTACACATCATCCTCATCCTCCTCCTCTTCCTCCGTTGTGGAAGCCTCATCAGTGGGCAAGGTCGCGTCAGTTTCAACTTCCGTTTCTGAAATACGGGGAAAGCTGGAATTGAGGTAGGAGGATGTTCCACTAATCCCGAGGGGATACAATGGACTGCTCCTTTTGTACTTGTTGTAGCTGGAAAGGTCGTCCGATCTGGAAACGGATGACGTAGAAAGCAATTGTCTAAGAGCTGCAGAGGACGTTGCTGTGGAGGTGGATGTGGTAGTTGGCTCCGATAACGATGAGGACAACGTGGGTCCGGATGTTGTTGTTGCGCTATTATTACTTTGGCTACTTCTGCTCTTCGAAAATGAGTAAGGCTTACGCTTGGTTGATGGGATGGAACTACTGTTGTTGATGCTACTGCCGGTGGAACGAATGGACTGGGATCGTTGTGACGATAGGGATGCGGAAGGGTCGTAAGAGGACGTGAGGTAGCGGGATGCATACGAGGAAGAAGTGGATCCATGATGTAATCTCTGACTCTGGCTAGTTCTCGAGGTGGACGATGTCAAGGAAGATGTTGGAACTGGAAGAACGTGACGCGTTGTGGTATTGTACCATTCTGAAGACGCTGCCTTCATGTGTACCTAACATCAAAGAGAAAGTCATGCATGTAATTTTTTTAATATTTGCTTTCTCCAAATCCGGAAACGCAAATACAAACCTAATGTCCTAATGTTTTATTTTTTTTTAAATACCTGTCAGCATCTAGCCGGATTTTAATCATTTGTGACAGGCGAAGGCACTTCACTCCCAAGGAATGGTAAACTTGTCAATCAATATCTGCACATGAAGGAAGGATCCTCTTTGATGGAGAATGGAAAGTTGGGGAAAGCTGATGCAAGTATGTATTCTATTGAGATAATGCTCCCGAGTGACTACGTTGAACAAAGCTATTCAAGAATTTATAGAATTCAGTATATTTATAACTATCCATACTCCGAGACATGGAACTTTTTCATGATTCTCCTTCCTCTTCGGAAAACTCGACTCCACTACATTCCTCCTGCATTTATTTAACAAATGTTTCCCTTGATGTTTATTATAATTTGGAAACAAGAGAAAACTTTTTTTTGTATCGACACGAATCACTTCATTTTCATTATTTCCACTTTTATTCTACAAATCACTTAAAAATATTTTTCATGGAAAGTGGATTTTTTATTTTTGCAATACACTATACATACTTTAGCACATACAGCTTCACATCTGCAATCTTGATACTTAACCAACACTAATTAAAAGATATGAGTACTATTCCACAATTCTTTCTGATCCTGAGGACGCCATGCGTCACCATTACTTTTAAGCACCTTTCACCACCTTACATACATGTTGCAAAAAAAACTTTCTCCAATGGTCACTCCACAATTTAAGGCCATATGCAAAAACGTTACGAATCCCTGCAAAATTCAGTCGACTCGAATTTCACTCCTGTAAAAAAGTCACTGCACACCCGTAGCTTTCTCTTCGTTGAAGCTGCTCTCGTCAATTACGTGCACTCGCTCCACGGACCAAACACGAAATGAGGGCAAGCGTTATTTTCTCGTTGTTTCCTTTCTCTTGCTTTCCCTTACTCTTTCCCTCAGCCTCAGCTAGTTAGGTGGTTTGGTTGACGGTGTTATGTTTATTGTGTGGTCAGCATTCATCGTTCAAGATCACACTTCATATTTAGGGGAAAGCAGGGGAGCCAGTGCGGAATGAAAGGATTTTCTCGGGAAATTATGAGTCTGCCCGTGCCCTCCTGTGCTACTTAACTCTGAACAACCCTGATATTTTTCGTAGGATGTGAAAAAAAGTAAGTAATAATCTAAATATAATGATATGGTACACACACAACCAACAATATTATGCCGTGTATTGTATACGTATGTATGTAGGCATTGTTCTTTTATTTCCAGCAAGCTTTCTCCGATCCCAGCTTAGCCTTTTAAATGCACTGGAAAGAGAGGGAAAGGTGCCTTAGATAATATGATATGATATACCTACTCCTATCGCATTGACTGTTCCTCGTTAATAAAATGCATTTTTATGAGTTTACTTTCGTCTTTGGTGACGAGTTGACTGCTGTTCATTGCTGTGTCAGGATGGTGATGATGATGACGGTCATAAACTGGTGGGAAACATCTCGCTTTCGTCGGTTCCAATCAGCCCTCATCCTCGTTTCACCTATTTTACAAGGGAACCCAATGTAATTATACGCTGGTTAAGGGGGAGGGAAATAAGTACGTGGGTTTAGCAAATTCGAGAAAAATGAAGGTAGATATTTTTTCTGGTTTTACTTTCTCATACTATCCGCCTTATGTGGGAGTTGGGGCGCAACATAGATTTTTGCTGAGAACCGAAGGATTTTTGATTATGAATGCAACGAATTTAACTTTCACACAATCCTAATTTAATGAATCGTATCAGACCTTAAACCCAAAGTCATAGCCATGTCTGTGTTGGAGCGCATGGAGTCTCCCAGTCTGACAGTCAGTCATTGGCCCTGCTCCGTCTAGTCAAGGAATAAAGAGGTTGGAAGCGACATAAATGAAATATAAATAAAAATACGAGCGTATCGATTCGATTTCAATGTTTAATGCACTAATAATGTAAGTTTTACATTTTATTCACTAGTTAAGGACTTATATGACTAGGTACATCATTTCATTTATGTGTCACGCGTCTTTTCTGTTTGTAAAAACCACTTCTTCAATCTTTAACAATATAATAACGACTACTCGATAGTCTACACACCCGTTTCAAAAATCTCACAAGTAACTACATACGTAATGTCCGACACAAAAAGTTAAATCCTATCATTCTTACGTTTATTATTGTGCTAGTTCAATCTCTTTATCACACTACTTAATGCATGTCTTATCTTTATCTTATCTCATATAACTCTAAATGTGAACACAGCGGAGTAAATTCTTCACTTATTATTTCATTCGATTGCAATTAAATAGCTGCACCATATTATCATCATCTTCTTGAGATTTACAATGAGACCTTTCATTGAGCAACAACTACTTTTCATGTAACTACATGTGATGAAAACAATCTAAAAAAGGACAAAATAAATTACTATTTACAGAGTCAAGTATTATAAAAGCCAATCACTTTTGGTTTGGTATGTCATGGTTGGTACTTGTACCGTTTTGGAATACATATTTGAATGGAGGATGGACATGGACAACGGAACTGGAAAAGGCAAGATTCGTTAGGCCGTTGGAGGCTATTACTTCAAGTAGTGAGAGAGTTAGTAAGTGAAAGTCATCCACTAATTAAAAACAAAAATGTACAGTGGCCATTTTTGTAAAGCGGAGAGGACTCAATTCATCGAGGGTACATCGGCCGCACGGTTTTATTCATGAGGTAATCTACAAGGTTGTCAATGGGATGAACGATGAAAGGAATACAGCCCAGTCCGATGGCAGTTGTGGTCCACTTCCGAACCGGAAGACTCAACTTTGTACTTTTTGTGAGGAGGAACATCGACAGAGCACAGGCTCGGTTGATTGTAAATCCGGGGATGGCCACTGAAGCGAGTGTTTGCCAGGCAAGGGTGTCCGCAGCGGCTATTACCTTCTTCTCCTGGGATAATCAAATCAACAATAATTAAAATTAAATTAAATCTTTTTAACTATGTAGTACTTTTCTAACAAATTCATACTACATAAACTTCTCAAGCTCTTACACCGCCGCTGACTTTGGATGCCTTGTCGTAGGTATCGCACAGAACATAACCGAAGGCAATCCCATAACTTATACGGACAAAAAGTCTGGGAACCAAGGCTCGAAAAGCTTCCCCCACTTCATTGGCGTAACCTACGGATTAATAATCAAGAATGATTACGATCTAAGAATCTAATATACAACAATTTATTTTTATAACTAATTAACTCAATTGACGACTGATAGTCCAAGCACTGCTGATTTACAGAAAGAATTACTCACCAAGAAGTCGTACTGGAGTATCCCTCCAAATGTCTACTTCCTTAGAGGCACCTGGTGACATTTTTGTAGTTCTCTGGACCGACAGTCCAACTTAACCCACCGGACGAATGTTGAATGTCTTCTCAAAAACAAAACAAATTCTTCCAAATAATGAAAGTTTTTCTCCAATCCAACTTCTTCAACTTCACAAAACCCAATCAATTCAATTCAATCTACTTACCTTTCTTTTTAACAGAGTTTACCCTTCCAAGTCGCTTCAAAACCCCACAATCAACAACAACGCCTTGGCCTGGAACAAACTGACCTTTTCCTATTTTCTTGTCTTCCAGTCCGGATCCTCCAAATCAAGTGTACGTACGTCAGCAGCAAAATAAATTATGCATTTTTGTTTTGAGCCAGACAGCGAGACGAATTGCAAAAACGTACACAAACAAGAGCTTCTACTTTTTGTAAAGAACACTACTGCATGAAATATGAAATCATATGGATATTTTCTCACATGGTCGCTTCTGGCTGGGCTCATAAAAATAGAACAGAAACATGCCATATGCAAGCAATGCAATGCGAGCGAAGTCCACGATCCCCCGATGAAATGATGATGATGCAATATGTTTGCTTCTGCTGCTGATGCTGATACTTTACTGTAGTCATTTGCATACACTTCAAATGTCCACAAAAAAATCTATTCATATTCATATTAGCTGTAAAAAAACATGCAGATGATCATGATGAGGAGGATGGTGATGAATAAGGCCCGCAAATAGCAACTAAAGCAACAAAAACTAATCTTCAAAATAGATAGTTACTGGCTATATAAATT
>JAQIWX010000792.1:0-13515 GCA_034696785.1 Lepidocyrtus cyaneus | reverse complement strand
TTTGTCGGCTAAAAATTGTGTCGGCTGTTTTTCTTTTTTTGTCGGCTAAAAATTGTGTCGGCTGTTTTTCCTCCATGTGAAAAGAAGCAGCCTAATATTACTTGTACATTTTCCCATCTAGTTAATTATATGCGTTAAAATGTTATTCTTCGCATGCGTTGATATTGAGTACATGGTGGAATGGCTTCGAATAGGATGAGATTAAATATTATGCAAACGAGAAAAAAGTTAAACATTCATACATTTTTATTAAATAACTTCCAATATTTTTTATTGTTAATAACCAAACGGAATAAAAGAAAGTAGTTTTTGCTAACATTCGACAAATTACCCATACGACCGTTTTATTCAACTTTGCAAGCAAACGATTATTTTACCATTGCCCCAGTGTCGCCGTTGTAGTTGTCGGAATAGTTACGGAGCTGAAACCATAGTTAGTGATTTTTGGGGCTTATAATCCGGGCCGAAATCATAGCATATGATACGCTCTGCAAAGTAAAAGCCAAGCTAAAAATCTACTCCAGCACAATAATACAAAGATTGTTCAAGTTAGGCTGTCGACAATGCAGAAGGCTATGTATGTGACAGGACAGGTGCAGTTGCGTATTTCTTCAAGCCGTGCAAGGACTGCAAGCAATTTCATTTCAAAATCCCATACATAGGCGCAGTGCAGTCCACCCTTGAAAAAGGCAAAGTAGAACCCTTCATTTAACTTCAATGGATCCTGTGATTATATTTTTAGCTCATGTCTAGTCATTGTGGCTCCGTTCCATTATAAACGCAGTACTGTCCAACGTATTCCTATGACAAGCTTGACTGACAATGAGGTATGTATTGCACATTTTTCTTTTGCAACTCTTGGTTCTATTTGAAATTGTGGAGTCATTCTAAAACCCACAGACCCACAGACTCCCACAGACACACAGACACCCACAGACTCCCACAGACACCCACAGACCCACAGACCCACAGACTCCCACAGACACCCACAGACCCACAGACACCCACAGACCCACAGACACCCACAGACCCACAGACACCCACAGACTCCCACAGACTCCCACAGACACCCACAGACTCCCACAGACTCCCACAGACCCACAGACCCACAGACACCCACAGACTCCCACAGACTCCCACAGACCCACAGACACCCACAGTTCCGCAGACTCCCACAGACCCGCAGACCCACAGACCCCCACAGACTCCCACAACCACCCACAGACCCACAGACTCCCAAAGGCACCCACAGACCCACAGACTTCCACAGGCCCACAGACCTACAGAAGTAGTCTGCCAGATCGAGAATTCGCATAGAAGTCCCATTATCATATCATCAGCAGCATAACCCATGAAGCAATTGAGAAAGATATAGCCATTGTCATCTTTGGCATATGCATCCGTATGGTGTTCAAAAAGAATTTTTGAGGTCCTCAGATGATAGTTTTCTTCGGAGCGGAGAGCAGCAATGTAGAGCGCAGTTTCGAATCTTTTGTTTTTTAGATTGACGTCATCTCCAGTTCAAATTAAATTGTTGCAGGCAGGCCTCTTCATCATCTTTAGTTATCGCTGTAAATAAATCCATGTCAGGAGGAAAAAGATTGTCTCCCGGAAAAGTTGCAGCTCCCATGGATTCCTTGAGAGGAAAGGACAGGTGTCTGTGGGAGTCTGTGGGTCTGTGGGAGTCTGTGGGTCTGTGGGTGTCTGTGGGTCTGTGGGAGTCTGTGGGTGTCTGTGGGTCTGTGGGAGTCTGTGGGTCTGTGGGAGTCTGTGGGAGTCTGTGGGGGTATGTGGGTCTGTGGGAGTCTGTGGGTCTGTGGGAGTCTGTGGGTTTTAGAATGACTTGTTTTTATCCATGTTTTTATATCCATCATTTTTTGGTTTATCCATGGAAATATGGATAAAAGGTTTTAATCATGGATATATGCCATCTATGGCATTTCTGCTTTTTGTGTGTATCAGCTGGGCCGAGTAGCCCACGACGCGAAAAGCACGTCACACGACAGCAAGCTAATATGACAATCGAGTACGCGAAGAGGAAAGCAAAGCAAGCGGAAAGCATGAGCACAACACAGATAAAACCCGGCATTCAAGTTGTTCGTTTCGTGGGCGGGGAAATGATATATGATGATCATGTTGGACGACGGATTCCTGGTTTTGAGGACAAAAAGTACATCCTCGTCCTATCGGGATGGGGGGACATTGTGGCCAGCTATACTAAACATGTTGACATTGTGATCGAAGTTTTTGCACCGTTTCCTCTCCTTCTCATATTCAATTTACTGCTCTTCGTCAAGGTAAAAAATATATCAACGTTGAAAGTGGTTGTAATTAGGGCTGCTAAAAGGTTTCTCGTTTTCAGGTATTTTATGTCGGGTTCCGTTCGCGAAACCGAACTGAAAATGGCTCGACCCTAGGGCTGTCACAGTTCGTTTTGGATCGCAGATTGACGGTTCGGTTCCTTTCAGCAATTAACCGAACCGATAAACGAAAATTAGATCTGAATCTGTATCTTTATGAACCAAAACCGGTTTTTTCGGTTTGTTTTCTGCTCGTTTATCAAAACATAATCAAAAATTGCTGAAAAACGCAATGAACCGGAAATAATCGGATACGGAGAATCAGTGGCAGCCCTAGTAGGCCCGAAATGAACCGCAAAAATCGGTTCGGTTTAACCTAAACCCGAACCGTAAACTGACAAACGGAAACTCCGATGAACCGAACAGTGGCAGCCCTAGTTTCAATTGGACATTTCTCCAACGCATTTTGATTTTGATTTCAAATTAATGCAGTTTGAATTTCTATTTTCTCTAGATATGGAGAGTTGCCCGAACGCACAAGCAGCTCACAAAGAAACGGAAAAAGGATATTAGCGCCGCAAAAATGTTCTTTGCGGTTGTGGTCATGCTGTTTGTGTGCAACGTGGAGCCGATGGCGTTCATCTGGATTCTGGGGAGTACTAAAGTATGCTACAGGGAATTGTCTTTTGGATTGCACTTGTCTTCCGCCCTCAACTCAACTGTCAACTTGCCGATTTACTATGCATGTGGCTCCTCCTTCCGCAAAGAGTTGAAGGATGGCCTCCCAAAATGGCTTAGTAAAGCCTGGTGGAGGGGTTCACCGCAACAGGAAAATGTGTCCAGTCCGAGGACCACAAGTGATGGCAGCGGGAATAAGGAAATAGTATAAATACTTTGCTAATCAAAACTGGGATACAAAATTATTTTTCTTTTTCATTTTAAAAATATCATGATGGATTTGGAGCAATTAGGAATCTATTTATTTACTTTAATTATTAATTATCATTTGATAAAATATTTACTAGGCTCCCGGAGCAGCAGGACAGGGCTCAATTCCCTCAATTAAATTTTTAAATGACATTGCCACACTTTCGTTTTCAATGCAAACAGCCCCTCCCCACCTCTCCTTCTGCGATCCAGCCCTGTTCATGTCACCCGCACAAAACAAATTGGAATGCTGCTGGGCAACTAGCCACTTGGCATGGTCCTGCCCCATCCTCCATTCGGTTGACCCCACCTTGGTGGACTCCTGGAACTGGAAGGTGTTCAAATTTTGTACCGTCCTTTTGTTGGGAGGGCAGTCGGAAGCCAAGGCGTTTCCTTTTGGCGGGGTCGTCGTCGTCCTATACCTTTTCCGCTCCGTCTGCACCAAAACGTCCTGGTTGAATCTGTCTGCCAGAAGGCGGTAGATATCGTGGCCCGGCTTGACCTCCCCTTTCGCAAATAATCCGAATTCAGCCAACCTCAGTTCCAAAAGTGGGCTTGATGAAGCAGTGCCGGGCTTATCAACGATGAATGGACAGAGCTGGTTGCTGTTGCCCCTTTCATAAATATTTGAGGAGTAGACGCAAGGCCTCAAGTTCTGGATGTGCCTTTGCGCCGTTTCTGAAAAAAATAATAATTTGACATAATTTATGCAAATAATGCTTATTTTACAACATTAATTTAAATGAGAACCAACCAATGTTATCTTGACCCTTGAGGCTGATGCACACAAAAAGCTGTCCCTTGTTCGGACTCCCAAATCCAGTTGTCTGACCATTAGGCCCTGGAAACCGGGGCAGGTTGTGGAGCATAAAAAAGCCCACATCTCCGTCATGGACAAGGGCACCTGAAAATTAAAAAAAATTCAATTTATTTTTTTAAACTGTCTTCTGAACTTTGACATTTGACGTGAACTGTTTTTCATTTACCCTTGGAATGGCCAAAGGCGTCTGACGCGCTTTGCTGTTTCTCCTTGTCCAAATGGGGTTGGGGAGGTTGGTCACTGTACAGCGTATATTTGAGGGGGGATCCATCATTTCCCAAGGAGGACTCCTCCATGGGGGAGAGGGTGTTCCCCACAGCGTTGTTCTCCAGTCCCAAAATCCCCTCGTCCAAAATCCAGCTCGTTGGTTTCTCCTTATTCCACCTGTTCCACTGGGACAGGTTGACAAAGTCCAAGGCGTCCAGCCCTTCGTTGGTGATGAATAGGAATGAATTTTTTCTCTCAGCCTCTTTGTTACCACCCTTCTTGGCTCCTCCCTTTTTTATGAAGGTAATTGGGAGTCTGTAGGCGGCATACCAGTCCACCGGCCGGTTGAAATGGTCCCTGCAGACGGGCTTCGTATTGGGCTCACACTTGGCATCAGCAGCATCATCCCAGCTATTCTCTTTCTTGCAGAGAACGGACTTCAGATTGGGTTGGTAGTTGGGCTCGCACCGGAGCCGACAACGGTGTCCAACTTCGGTGTTCCTGCAGTCCGACATTTGCTCTTGACTCATGTTGTCGATCTGGGGTTCGGCTACGCATAGCTTTGTGCTGTCATCATCATCATCATCATCATCCTCCTCAGCTTCCTGTCCATCGACTTGGTCAAAGGATCTCTTGTTGCTGGGATTCAACTTTAATTCAGCGAAATTGTTGACTATGGCATTGTTTGTGATTGGAGACCAGACGCCGGCCTGGAAGTACATCCCTCCCATCTTCATTAAATAAGGGGCTTCCTGAGACTTGAAAGGGAGGGGCAGTGTCGGGGATTCCTCATCTGGGATCCTTGGCTGGCCATTGGTGGCAGGGTTTGTTTCCTTGTTGGCTAAGATTGGAACTGCTGCCGCCAAAGACTGAAGTCTTGTATTTTTTTGTAAGATGGGCACATTTGGAACTGACGCTTTTGGGATATTTATTTGACCCTGGAGAAAGGGGGTTTGGACGGGAGGCGACCCTGGAACCCCCTCCATGACACCGACAGTCCTAACCAATGGCTCTCCTCCAACTTTCCTACCTGTACCCGGGAAGCGGTTCAAATTGGGTGGATTTTGTGGGACAAAGTTTGCTCCCACTCCAGGTTGAGGATTGGGTGGTGGTGGTACATCCCCTCCAGTAAGGCGTAGTGTGTACTCTTGGGGTGGTTGTACTTGGGTTTGAGTCCTCGAACCACCGCATGAGCCTCCTACAGCTCGACCACATCTGATAAGATTAGAAGCTGATGGTGATGATGATGATCCGGATTTTCCGACACTACCTGACCCAGACTTGGACGCTGTTGATGATGCGCTGTTCGCGACACCCTTCCCATACACATATCCCCCTGCCAAATCCCCCGCTATGCTTAGCCCCGTATCAAAGTAGTCTCCAGGCTTGGCCTCCCCTCTAACCATCTTTGTCACCGAGTGGATGTGGCCGCTGGGACGGTAGTCCTTTTGGATGGCGCTTTCAACTCCGGTAATCGCCCCGTCCATTATCAGACCTCCCGTTGCCGCCCCGGCAGCCGCTCCGGCGGGTCCTCCAAGGGAGCCCACGGCAGCCCCCACTATCACGCCCACACCGCGCGTGGAGGACTTGATCACTCTGTCACCTCCAGCCCGGTCCCCAACGGCGTAGTGTATCCCAGCCTTGGCATGACCCACCACCGGAGTCCCGTCCACCAAACCCTCCAAGTTGCTCACATATTGGCCACCCATCCTCTTCATGGTTTGCCCGGCAGCCGCCCCATCCCCCCCGATACTCTCCACGAGAGCCTTCCCCAAAGGGATGTAAGGGAAGAGGGGAGAGTGGATAAAGTTGTCCTGGGTGGCCCTTGCCCCCTCCGAGTCCCCGGCAACCCACTGGACAAAGGACTTGGTCTGGGAGACGAACGGGATTTGATCCCATAGCGAAGCAGCCTCCACTTTCCCCAAATCAATCCAGCAAATTGAAATAGCTACAAACACGGACACAACTTTCTCTTGACAAAATTTCATTTTTCCTAATGACAGTCCAGTTTTAATGGAATGAATGTTTGTTTGGGTTTTTTTACCGAATGATAATGCGAGGCCCGTTGTCCTGCTCGTTTTATAGCTGTTGAAAAATGAAAAAATGTGTGTTGTTGCGTCTGGATGAGGTCATATGTCATGTCATCTACTTTTCCTGGAAAGAAATCTGGGAGCATTTTCAAGAAAGGGGCTCAAATCCAGTCCTAACCGACCTCTGCAAGTAAATTTTTACTCTGTGCTTACTAGCCAGTTGGTGAGTTGGTGAGTCTGCGCTACGTAACAGCGTAACTCCAGATTAGAAGAGACGAGGACCAGTTACTGATATGAACTAATTGATATGAACTCAAACTGCTATAGATATTCATGCGATGCGTAGCATTAGCACATAGTTGATTGATACAGATACATGAACCGTTGACCAGCTTACCAAGCGTGTTTGATCATTCAGGGTCATTAAGTTTAATAAATTTATCCAAATCTTTCAATTTGATTTTGCGTATACCAAGTACGATTAATGGTCTCTCCTTGTTTTTACAGCGACATACTACGTAATTGCGTATGACTAATGTTTGTGGTTTACGTTACGCGTGGCTTGTTTATGTTTCATTTCGTGGAAAGCAAACGGACTTGCCTTCCAAGTAGAGCTTATTTGCCGCATGGCTATACATACCGCCTCATTAAAAGTGCAAGTATGTAAAAGTTTTTTTTAGTAAGAACTTTAATGTCCGACCAAACCACTGAATAAAATGTTAATGTGTTAAAGTGGAATTCATATATGCCAGTCCATGATTTTAATCTAGACAGTACAGCCCCCGGCACATCTCCAGCATCTGTCACAGTCGTTGTTACTACTGCACCGGATATAGCGATAGTCCTGAGAGAAGCCCCTGGTGGTGTAGCACCACTCATTGTTGAATGCCGTGGCATCGCAACTGGCCCAACAGTAGCCTCTATGGCAACCCCATCTGAAACCGCAACCTTCGGAATCCGTTTCCAAGACGATGGTCGAGTCCAAAATCCCGCCGATGATGGCTGTGCCCAAGTCCCCGGCAACCATTCCGCCTGGTCCGCCTTGACGTCTCGGTCGGGGGTGGCTGGGAGAAAAATTTTGGAAAAATAAATAGGTTGACTTGCTATTTTTTAATGAATATTTCTTAATAAATTTTTACCTGTTTGAGTCAACATTCATGCCAAAGCACAAAAGTGACAAGAACAACACGACTTTCACAAACATTTTTTTTAATTTTGTAGAATTAAAAAGTAGTTGAGTTAAATTGACAAAGGTTTAATGCCGATGGAAAAATCCACAGCATCCCTTTATATAGACTGTAGATCTGAATCTGGTCGGACCCAACATCGACTTCCCGCGACCAAAGGAAACGACTAAATTAAACTAATACTAACAATTTGCACCACATTACAAACATTTTTTTACTGACAACTCCCTACCACCTTTCAGAAGAATAACAAACTGTTTACTTCCAACATGGATGCGAATGTTGTGGTCTCCTCAATCCAAATCCAAATTCAAATGATGTAATAATCCACTATTATGATTTGAGGGAAGTTTGCGGATATGAATTACTAAATTAAATAGCACACCGCTAAATCATTTCATGTTAAGTATTACATCGCGTAAAGCCAGAAATATTTATGTCGGAGCCATTTGATGGTAAGTGTGGTTTCCGGTGAAAAGATATGGGAAGAAAAACGAAATGTAAAACATTTTCGATTAGATTATCAATTATCATCAAATCAATCGAGTTTTATTTTATTCCATTTCACATTAGTTTTTCTTTCTTTTACCTTTATCACAAGTTCTGCTTGGCGACAACGAATGGCGTTGTGGTTGATGGAAAACGGAAAACGTCTTCTCAGAACTTGGAAAGAAAATCCGGTAACAAATCTTGCGGGATAGGTTTTTAGAAGGGCGGCACTACTTCTTAATCAAAGGGATACGTTTTTATGCCTATATAACATTAAAAAAATAATTAACAACTCAGCCTACAAACGTTTTTGTTCAAAGATAAATTGTTTGTTCTCATGATGCCCCATATCAGAATCGCATCAATTAATTCAATGCTATTATTGTCGAAAGAAAATTACAACGGAGGTTGTCCATCCACTTGTAGATTTATGACTCCTTATTTTTATTTATTTTAGATCCTGTTTAAAAGATATAGTTTATTTTTGATCATATTTGGGTATTTCTAAAAAAAATTGCGGATGAATAACAAAAAACTACTGTGAATCTCCAAAACTTGATGTAATTCAGGTTGCACGTGACATATGCTGCTTCAACACTTTATTTTTTTTGTGCGTCTCATAATGCCCCATAAGTTGGATTTTATTTAACCAAAAAAAAAAACAGTCAATGCATTTTTTTTAAAGAAGTCTCTGAACAGGGATGAATAAAATCAAAGTAAACAGCCGCATCGAAGGTCATAAAAAATTTAAATTATTTTTTTTTTCAAAGATAAATTGAATTGGTCCCCTGTTGGCATATTTTTTAACAAAACTATAATAGTCTTTGACTTTCATTAGAGGATTTACACAAACTGGATAGGTTGAGACTGAGCAAGTGCAACTAACTTTTAGGCAACTAATTAAAGCGCCTTACAAGATATACAAATGCATGATTAACATAGTTTTGCAACTCTTATAATTTTGCTTATAAATCTTCTATCATGCATTACGTAACCACGATTAAAAGTCGTGACAACTAAAACTCCTCTATGAATTTTACACTTCACAACAATATCAAATCAATAGCTTATCTCGGGCTCCTCTGATTAAATTTCAAGTCATATTTCGGACAGCTTTGGACATGCTTTGCTTGATACTGGAGATCCCACGTTTCAAGTCATCCCTCCCTTTTCTCACCACCCCCAAAAGATATCGCTTAAGACTTCCATCCCCATCATCATCAGCTGCCCTCTCATATGTCGCTTTACTCCACAACCGTTGTTGCCCCCAGAACAGGAACAATTCCAGACTGAACAGTACCACAGTCCCGCCCACAACCCCCACTGCGTACAGAATGATCGCAAATTGGACTTGGCTGGAGAGGCTGGAAAAGCTCTCCTTGATTTTAGTGGCCCTTCTGGAGCAGTCCTCCAAGCAGCGAACATATATATGCTTGGTGGAAAGTGCCCGCTCCCTCTCCTCATGTTTATTCTGCTTTGGATCCAGTTCCCGGCGCAGGGAATTGATGTCCACGGCTTTTTGATAAGAAATAAAAAACTTCCTCCACCTTTCCGTTAATCCGGACTCATGAATTTGCGCAAAGGACTGGGCCATGATGGGATACAGGAAGTTCCTGTAGCTGATATGGAACAAGCTGTCGCCAAGTACTGGGACCGGTCGCGGCTCCGAAACCCAAAACGAGCTCAACTCCGAGAAATATTCCTTGATGTAGTCCATCCAACGTCCAAAGTCAATCATGGAAAATTGGGGGCCGAGCTCCATCGGCTTGGTCAGGTTCTCGATGGCTGTCCCATTGAGGATTACGGAAAGGGTGAAATCTTTGAGGACTCTCGTTGGGGGCTGAAACCAGCGTACGAAGCTTTGGAGCTTCTTCAAATCCTTGACTGTTTTGTTGTCCAGCCAGCCGCCTTGAATCGCCCCTGGAATGTCTCCAGAAGTCAAACAGGAAGCGTAAGTAGTACATCTCCCAAACGTTCCCGTCATCATCCCGCTATCCAAGAAAGCGGCCCACGTGCTTGGGACCTCCGGCTCCGTTGTGATTGAGACGTAGGCGAACATCTCACTCTGATAAGCTTGAGACATGAGCATGACGAGGAGGCTCCATTGGAACCAGGTCAACATCAGGATCGTCTTGTTCACATTGGTCACATTGGGGCATGTCCCGCCTTGGTCCAGGAGGAGGCTGCACAGTGACAGCCACGCCTCCCGATAAAGCCTAACCACTTCCCGGAAATGGCAGCGGACGTCGCCAGTGACCAGCGCTTCCAGGGTGAATATCCCAGCGACGACCAGACTGGCGAGGAGGAGGATGAGCCAAATGAACCAACCGAATGGCCGGATGAGCCCCTCCACCTGTGTCCTAATTTTCAGCTGGCTCGTGTCTCGGACCACGGACATGAAGACATATTTCCGGTTTTCAATCCCAACCGGCGACCAGACATATCTCAGGGATCTCAGAGAATACGAGGCAAAGGTTGTTTCGCTAGCCCGTATTTGATACAGCCAGAGAGCCACCACCTCAGTGCCTTCTGCATCGTTGTCGTAGGTAAAGTTGTGTTTATCAGCTAAGGTGAAAAGAGTGCAGTGATCATGCCGAGGGAGCCACCACCGCAGCTTCACATACAGCCTGCATATTTCCCTGGAGCCCTTCTCGTAAACATATCTTGTCCGACTTACTCTTGGCGCCATCCAGCCCAGCGAGTTGTGTAGGTTCCAATGCAGCCCCCTCCAATATTTCCGAATGCTATTGTGTACAGCTCCATCCCCCAAATGTTCCGGGATTGGGAGGAAATCCGTTTGATTGTGTGTGCAGGTCAAGCAAATGAAGACGGCTTCCAAACCGACCACTTCCACAAAAATCCCTCCCGGAACATTATACTCCAGCAGTCTCCGTGCTGGGAACTCGGATTGTCTTGTGCTTTTTGAAATGTTGGCAAGGCTGAGAACCCACAGGTAATTTGGCCGAACCGGCTCAGCATTGTTGACCGTATTGACGAGGAGCCGGACGGAGGAGTGGACAATCAAGTGGACGTTGCAGGGAGAAAAGCGCTGTGGAGTGGATGATATCTCGTGAGCCGTATATCTGCTTGCTTCAGCCTCATTCGTAATTTTGAAGGAGAGGGTGTTGGAAGGGATGATCCCAAACACTCGGCTAATTAGGCTGGAATGGTGGTCGAGTGAGGCTAGATTAGAACCGTAATTAGTGCGATTAGAAAAGTGGAAGTAAGAGAAACTGCAGGATTCCAATTCCAACCAACTATATAGCCTTGAAACGGGCAAAGAATCGGCGTGTTTCGTGAAAAAGAGAAACAGAAGGAAAAGGGGGATGGCGGGGGAGGGAAGCACTTTAAAAATTAGCGACATGCTTAACGGAACTGTACTGTAATGCAATGAAGGAAGGACTGAAGGAGATCAATATTTTTTCAACGGCGGGATAATGCCTGAAATGTGACAATCGAAAATAATATTCCGTTTTTTATCCCTCTCCATTACTGGCCTTTGTTGCTGTGGTAGCTCAATACTCAAACTGAAGACTAATCCATGTGTCGTAATAGCTGAATGGAATTTGGTATTTTCACTTGCAAACAAAAATCCAAATTGTTCCATAGGATTGGTATTACATACCAAAATTAGCAACGGCGATTAAATTTTATTTTTTTCTCTCTGCAAATTGCTTTCATGTCCAATCAAATTGTCGATATGAGCCATGCATGAATTGAATAGGATATTATGTTGTTGTTTAAGATAAGCTCAAACTAATGAAACGATTCAATCCATCGACCACCGAATAATTGGAATCTCTTAATTAAAACCTGAGTTGATATTTATGCTGCTTTAAACTTTCAACTTGTTTTGTGTGTCTCAAAATGCCCCATAAAAGGTAGAAACCAATTCACAAATCTTATTACAGAGTTTACACATTAAAAGGGTGAAAATACTTTTTTAGACAATGAAAGCACCTTACAACAGCAATCGTCCTTAATACCAACTTGTGTGTTAATGGATTAGATAGTTGCAACTCTTGTTTAGCTTACCAATTTTCTATCATGCATTATTACGTAACCACGATTAAATTGAGACAACCAAAAATCCTTCATGAATTTTACACTTCACATTAATTAATCAATTTAGCTTATCTTAAGCTCCTCTAATTAAAATGTTAACTAACCATGTCCAAATTATTGAGCCGCCTAGCCTTGAAATAATTGTTCTTCGTTTGCTTGGTCAAATAACATGTTTACGGATGCGTGTTCATGTTAACATGTTAGCGTTGTGCATGTTTTGCTTGAAACCAGAAATCCCACATTTCAAGTCATCCCTTCCTTTTCTCACCACTCCCAAAAGATATCGCTTAAGAAGATTTTTATAACCCTCATCATCAGCTCCCCCCTCGTATGTCGCTTTATTAATCAACAGCCGTTGCCCCCAGAACAGGAATAATTCCAGACTGAACAGGACCACAGTCCCGCCCACCACGGCCACTGCGTACAAAATGATTGCAAATTGGACTTGGCTGGAGAGGCTGGAAAAGCTCTCCTTGATTTTAGTGACCCTTCGAGAACAGTCCTCCAAGCAGTGAACATATTTATGCTTGGTGGAAAGTTCCCGCTCCCTCTCCTCATTTTCAGTGTCTGCTTTGGATCCAGCTCCCGGTCCAGAGAATTGATGTCCACTGCTTTTTGGTGAGTGATATAAAAATCCCTCCACCGTTTTGTCAATCCCGACTCGTGGATTTGGGTCAAGCTCCGAGCCAGGATGGGATTCAAATAGTTGTTGCAGCTGACATAGAACACGCTGTAGCCGATGACTGGAACCGGGCGTGGGTCTGAAACCCAAAACGAGCCCGCCTCAGAGAAATACTCTTTGAGGTAGTGTATCCAGAGTTCATAGTCCATCATGGAAAATTTATGGCCAAGATCGATGGACTGCGTCTGATTCTGGTTCTATATTGACCATATGGCTTGGGTGAGTTTGTAGAAGGGGTATACAGGTCAACCAGAATTGGGTCAAAGGTCAATACATTTTTAAAATGAATTTCGCACATAACTCAAGAACGGCTGCGAATTTTAAGGCTATGTTTTCGGTGATAGGTTTCTATGGACCAAGGCTTGGGTGAGTTCTTAGATGGGATATGCAGGTCAACCGCAGCAGGGTATGAAGGAGCAGAATTCGTATACAATATTATTAACGACGATAGCTCTCATCAAGAGCTTTAATTGTCTAAAAAAAATTACTTTCACCGGTTAGGTCTGAAGTTTAGCCATATAGCCACGTCATTGTCATGTAAGTTGGAAGCTTCCGGCACACTTCACGACATAATTCACTAGTTTGGTTGGGATTGGAACTATCGTTAATTACTATTTTCCCATTTCCCATCCAAAAACTTGGCTCAACCAACACGAAACCAATTTGAAAGGTAGAAAATTACGTCGCCGAAAAGTAATTATGAGAATCCATAGCATGTAATGCATAGTAATTGTGAAAAAAGGGTTGAGATGCCCAAGTTAGGATAGGGAATTGGTTGTTCGGTTAGGAGCGTAGACGTTTTGTTCAT
>JAQIWX010000791.1:0-13518 GCA_034696785.1 Lepidocyrtus cyaneus | reverse complement strand
TGGAAGCTTTGAAGAAGCTCAAGGAGGCGGGGGCGGATTTCGAAGCGGTTGATAAGGAGAATAAATCCGCATTAGCCGTTGCAATTGAAAATGGAATGGAGGTGGAGGACGGGAGCATATTCCAGCGGTTGATTGACTACGGAGCAAAGACCACCTGGAAGGGAGGAAAGAACGAAGGGCTGCTTCATCTAGCAGCCGCAAGTAAACGGATGAATGCCGAGGGGGTGGAGGCTCTCCTCCACCTTCCTGAACTAAGTCTTGGAGTCAACTGTAAAGACAATAATGGGCTGACTCCGCTGGACTACGCCATTCAAAACCAAAACGACTCAAAAAAGCACGAGATTGCAATGGCTTTACACAGATCCGGGGCTCAGTTCAGTAACAATCAGGCAGTCCTTCGGAACGCAGTTAAATCCGGGGACATCAAGACAGTCCGATTGTTGCTTGAGTTGGGAATGGACGCCGGATCTGTGGACGGCAATGGGAATGGGTTGCTTCACTACGCCGTCGGAATGAAGGAATACAGTTGGGATCAAGTGGGAACTGTAAACCTGCTCATAAGCAAAGGCGCAGATAAATGTGCCCGGAACAACTTGGGACAGAGCCCATTCCTCTTTGGCATCATGTCAAACAAGATGAAACTGGGAAGTTTTAGGCTTCTCAAACCCAGCCAGGATCCAGCTTGGCAGCCATCGCTCATGGTCGAGGTCATAAAGTTCATCATTTTCAAGAATGCTGATGACTATGACTACTCCAGGGAGGAAATAGAAGACTTACTGGCAGCCGAACGTCTTGACCGCTTGGATTACCTCCAGTTCCGGAATGAAAACGGGGACGGCTTGATGCACATCGCAGCTTCCTGCCATAACAAAAACATGATACAATTCCTGCTCAAGCGAGGGTTGGACATCAATGCCAGGAACAAAAAGGGGGAGACTCCCATTCATCACGTGGCCCATCCGGTACAGTGTTTGGGGGACAACGGGGCAAATCTTTTGTCGACGGATGAGAACGGCGACACGTTTCTTCAAAAACTGCTGCAGTCCAACAAGTTTAGCTCTGACGGTTTGTCTCAACTTTTTAGCTACTTTCTGCTGAAGGATTGCCTGGAAATATTTAGCATGCGGGGAGGGGGGAATGGCTCCACGATGTTGCAAATGGCAGCGTTGAAGTTTTCAATGGACAAGAAAACCCTCCTAAAGTTATACTCCAGAGGGGTGGACTTCCGGGTGGTGGATAACAACAAGGATTCCATTCTGGCTTATGCCATCCGGGGAGCTGAAAAACCTTCGGTGTTGGTCTCCAATCTGGTGGAGCTGGAGCTGGGCCTGGACTTATTATTATTATTATTATTATTATTATTAGTGTTTTTATTATCATCAACTTAAATCACATTACATCAATCAAATGGAAAACAGAATCCTAATTATAAGGCTCTTCATCTGCCCACCATAAAAATATATTATAATCCACATTACATACAAATCTTGATTATGGTCAACCAGGGAACGACTGTCACACTGGCTCTACCATCTTAATTATTGCACAAAAAAAAAATAAAACTACAAATAATTGATAAGTCCATTATTATTGTGACCTCTTTCGAAAATACTCATTAAATCCTAAACACAACATATAAAATATCAACCATAGCTGCAAACTTCGCTTTTTTTATTACACGGTTATTGATTGTTAAGCATATGCTTCTTTAATTTTTGTTTAAACGATTGAACACTTTTCAATTCAGTTATGGTTGTTGGAAGCTTATTCCATAGTTCAGTTGCTCGGACAGAAAACACCAGGGAACCCGTTGAAGAAGTCCATCTCACCTCAGGGCGCAATAAACCACTATTTCTAGTGTTATAGCTATGAACTTGAGAACTTCGCTTATAACAATTTCTAAAATATGGCACACATATGGCATATTGGCAATTTTGTACATATTACATATAGTTTTGTATTCACACATTTGTTTCGGTAACATCCAGCCTAACTGCGACCTTAACGCATCCGACACCCCGTCATATTTTCTTATCCCTAGAACACATCGCGCCAGCGATTTCACAATTTTGTCGGCAATTTTCAGTACTTTTTTACACGTCGCTCCCCAGACGGATATCATTTAATACACTACACTTAATACTAGAGCCTGACCAACTATAGCCAAGCTTTTCTGATTCATAAACCTACGGTGTACAGTAGCCTAATTCTTGCAAAGCAACTACTAGACACTTTATTTAAATGACAATCAAACAAGAGGTGAGGATCCAAAATAAGCCCCAAACACTTAAGTGTATCCGAGTTAGTTATTACACAGTCATTTAGCTGGAAACAGAACTGCTTTACAAAATTTGAATTGTAAGGGGAAGCAAATGTTACCATCTTTGTTTTAATGACGTTCATTGTCAGATCGTGATCCGTAAAGTAGTTATTGACATTACCCATACCCGACTCCACCTTATTCCTTACCAAATCAAGAGACTTTGGCCTACCAATAAAAACCATGTGGCTGTCATCAGCAAATGCTACTGTTAAATCGACATCTTTAACCTTACATAAGTCATTCAAATATAACGAGAATAAGGCCGGAGCTAAAATGCTCCCACTGGGCAAGCCTACAAGTGACTTCTGGATATCAGATTTGTTTGAATTAGTGTCAACATATTGCTGCCTATTTGTTAAATATTCTAGCAGCCAACTATCATCAATTCCAAACTGTTCCTTTAATTTGCGAAGCAACTTGCCCCTGTGAATGCTGTCAAAGCATTTCCTTAAGTCAATCGACACAACCTTGGCTCATCGAAATGCCAAAGGTCAAGGTTTACTTCATGTTGCTGTGGAGGTTGGGGACTTTAAGGTGCTGAATATTTTGCTGGGGAAAGGGGTGGATCCGAATGGGGTGGATCGGGACTGGAACACCCCCCTCCATTGGCTGCTGATGCAGGAGGGAAATGGGAAAACAGTTGAGTGGATTGCCACAAAGCTTATCGGAAATGGGGCGAAAGTGACGGTGGAGAATAACAAGGGATTGAGTCCTTACGCTGTGGCAACACAGCGGAAGGATGGTGGCATCAGTGATAAGCTGAAGCAGTTGCTGATGGCAAAAGATTGATGATAAGTACAAAGATGGGGTAGGAAAAGCAATGAAATAAAAATTGTTTAATTCAGTGTTCAAAAATAATTACTTACCTAAGTAAGCTTTCCATGTTTAACTAGATAAATCAATTCAGTTTTGTACCAGTTTTGCACCTCATATTGCTTGGAATAAAAATTATTAAAAATTTGCAACATCGACTTAAGTGTTTAATTAAATACTAAACTAATATAATAACTAATACTTTTACACAATCAAAGATTACTAACTGCCCCTGTCCGCCTAAGGCTCGACCCATTCCATACTTAACGCTTACGGTATTTGCATATTAATATTTTTAGCCCCAGACATATATTTTCCAACAGGAAGGCCACTCCGGACACCACTAAGCCAATGGAGAGAACGCAAAAGATAATGAGAATATTCCCCTGCATCGATGCCCCGGAAGTAGCTTCTCCGCCTGAGAAATGGATCATGCTCTTATCCGGGTTCGAAACCAGCCATAGAAGATCCATCCACCTGTCCAGTATCCCGGATCCTGGGAAATGCCTCATCCTTTTTAGCAGGAATTTGGGGATGATTCCACGCAAGTAGAATCCCAAAGTGGATTGAAAATAGGTTTCCTTCCCAACATGAACTTGTGCAGCGTCCTTGGTTATCTTCATCAGCTTCCTACTAAATTCGTGGCAAGTGACGGAGGGGAGAATGAGCGCCGTTTTGTGGCAACCCTCCAGAAATTTATAGAGGGCGGTTTCCTCTGCCATTCGATAAGTTGTAGTTCCACTGGAGGGGATATCAGCCAAGGAGACCTCCCTGTCCTCGAGATAAGAATTTGTAACGGAATCATTAAAAAAGCTGATGGGATAGAGGCTCGTCTGATTTTTCACAAGCTCCAACAATTCCAAGTGGCTATCCCTTCCAACCCTATTATCATGTACCTTCATCATCTCACTCCAAGACTCCAATATTTGGGAATATGCCAAAACGTATTGGGGCAATCCCTCCTCCGTAATGATATGCTGCTGGATGGTGACAGGGCCCCGGAAGTAGTTGTCATACTCATCCAAATATATGTATCCAGCTTTGGAATGGACGGTGAAGTTGTCTTGGACCAGCTCATGGAAATACTCGTATGGGAGGGGTCGTCTGGGGAGGATCATGTTGTAGACGTTTGCATTCTTGTAGCCGTTGCTGAGCACGATCCCGACTAGGAGGAGGATCCCAGCCATCAATCGAGCATGATTACTTCCAAGAAGAGTCAGGGGGAATGGGTCACCCTGTTCCAAAAGGAGCTTCAACATTGACATCAGGCCGTCCAAAGCGATAATTTTTCCATTCCGGTTTATGAGCTGGAATACAATGACAAGCAAGCTTATTGAAATGATAAGGCAAATCCAGACCTTCATGTCGTAAACCTTGATTAGCTCATGGAAAGCGAATGACTGGATTCCCCTCCGCCCGCAACTGACAAATTGCAAAGCATTGAACCTATCTGGAATAGCCAATTGAAGATAATGTGGAAATGAAATGAAATCGGAGAAGGCTTCCAAGCTTGGCTTCAGTCTGTCGTAATTGTCCTCCATCATGTCCATCCTGGAGGAGCTGACCTTCTGACCATTTCTACATCCACTCATGTATGACTTGTATGTGTAGTTCTGCCAGACGCTGATCCAGATGTATGAAGCCAGGTGCAAAAGTTGATTAGTTGAATCTGTAAATGTCTTCCCGACAGCTTGTAGAGCGTGGTGTCCATCCTCTTGTTGAAAGTGATTGACGCACCACTTCACAAATTGGATTGCCAGCATGGCATCGGTATCCAGTTCCTCATAGTAGAACTGATGGTTGTGAAGCAGGAGACCTTTGACATCATCATCATCAGTATTTTTTCCAGTTGCCCTCCACATTATGTCTGTCCACGCCAACGCATTCGCTGTTCCCCCCAACTCAAGGATGAGATGTATTAGGGTTGAACAATGGAAACAGAAGTCGACTTTTAAAACTTTACCATTTTCTGTTGTCGCATGGACCAAATTCCAAAGATATAATTGGGTGACAAGAGAATGATAAGAGGTTCCACGCTCTGAGATTATATTTTGGTAAGCATCGCTTATCCAATGATGCACGACGGAATATCTTTCTTCCGCTGGAACTTGAATGAGTTGGTCAATTTGAACGACAAAAATATGGATTGTTGGAGTGGAACCTGGCAAAACTTTCCTTCCTTGGGAGTCCGCCGGCAATTGTAGATGCAGCAGTGAGGGGTGCTTTGCATGGTAGTTTAGTACTACCTGCTCAATTTGGTCCTGATCCTGATAACTCTCGACGTCGTTAACTTTCTCGAAATATCGAGGTGCGAGAAGCTCAAGCTGGGCAACGCAGTTCCATGGTCTGCTCCGCCTGGCAAATGTGAATAGGTCCAATTGGGGACACAAATCAGGTCTCCTTAAGAATGTGGGGCATTGTTGGGGTTGGTTTAAAAGGGAGCTAAAATTGGCAGAATTTGTCGATGGAAAAAACCAGAAATAATCTCGCCGAATTCCGGAAATCCCTTCTGTCATCCGAATAGCCATATCCGGTTTCTGGAGTAGAACTGGCTGGTTTAAATCTTTTATATTGAGATCAACTCCTAGAAAGTTGATTATGTAAATCAAGCAGTGCGAGTGGGCGAAGGCGGCGGAAATAAATTGATCCAGGTTTTCAATGAGCTCAATTGGTTTCCAAATTGAAAATAATTTATTTTTGTACGCAGAGATCATCCCGTGATCCTGGTTGATTATCATCAGAGAATCTGATAAAGGCTGGCATTGAGTTCCCTGAGGTAAAATAGTCTGTAGAACTGTGAGAATGGCGAGTAGGTAACTTTTAAATTCTGAATAGTCCATTTCCATCCAATTTGGCAAATTAAGCTTTCATACCCTCCGAAGACAGCAAAAAAATGTACAGGCTGTTATATGAGAGTGGCAACGGCAACTGTCAACGTCGTGACATTGACATATTATTTTCGGATTTTGCTTACGCAATGAATTTTCTTTTATTTAATTAGATAACCTTTACTACGCGGGTATTATCTTTCAATTTTAGAGCTTTTAATAACTTTTCCTTAAGAACATTTACAATTCAACAATGGATTATTTTATTATACAAAGAAAGAAGTAATGTAAGCTTAACGGCTCTCATAATTTAAAGAATGAAATCTAATCGACAATTCTTCTCGCTGCAATAACGATCTATCGTCAATATCTTTCTTCTAGCATTTAAGCACAAAAGATTTCAAGATGCATTACACAACTACTCAAGATGAAATGTTATAGGTACTTACGTACCTATTATGTATTTGACATATATTTGCATTCCCCACCCTACATTGTATTAAATTCAAAATTAATAAAATCCGCCACAATAGTATTTTAAATATTTTTTTGGTGGGACGACATTTATTAGTTATCAATAACTTTTTTAATTGCTTATATAACACGTTTGCAAAATGATAGTCTTGCAAAACCTTCGACTAACAAGCAAACTAGGTTAAGCCAATGCACACAACTCTAGATGGTGCTCAAGCTGAGGAGGAGAGATTGGAACAGTAATCTCCCTGGATTCCAGGGAACAGTTTTAAATAAACTGATGAGTTTGACTATGAAGACATGGAGCTGAAGGATGGGATGGGGAGAAATCCCGGGATTGTTATTGTGACTATCATGAAGATGATGAAGAGCGACGACGTCCCTACTGTAAAAATCTCCTAAACCTCCTTCCTGTCCGTATTCGATTATCTGATGGGGGGACAACTTGAGACACTTCAAGTAAATGTTATCATCGACCTCGGCTCAATTTACAGTGAAAGTGGAATGTAAACCTCGCAGGCGCAGGCCTGTGCTTACGACCTCATATTCTCAGCTTGCTAAGTAAACTGGGGAAAGACAAGGACTATCATGTAGGGAGCCTCATTTTCACAGACTCGTCCACTCTTGTGGCTGAGTTGGGTTTTTGAAAATGGCCAACTCCGCATTCGAGAATCATCGGTGGATGGACAAGACGCTGAAGGAAAAGGCCTTCCATAGATCGCTTAAGCGGGCGGAGGCTTCCATGGTTGAGTTCTTTGTGGGTGAAATGGGGCTGGATGATTTAGTGAAGGAGCCAAAGCCAACGGAGGAACTGCTTGGTTCCCTGGGTTAATTTATGGAGGATTCCAGTGGAGATGCGGTGTCATGTCTTGAAACATCCTACCTGACCCAACAGGGCGTTGTCAAGGGTGGCCATTTGGTAAAAAAATCGGTCCTGTAAATCCATCCACCCAATAACTATTTTAAATCCTCAGAACTCCCTCACCCTCCTTACCAAACATTTGGAGATAATACCGCCCATGTAAAGTCCCAAAGTGGTGTGAAAGTACAGTGTACGAGTACGGTTCCTTCCCAATATGAACATTGAGATGGTCTTCTTTTGTCAACTTCAGTTTCCTACTATATGCGTGACAAGAGACGGGGGCAGTCGTTAGTTGTTGCGTTGTTCGTAGGCTACAAAACTTACTTCTTCTTTCTCCTTCGTTTACTCCAGCCAGCCACTTTCTGTGTGACATTTTCTGTACATACATTACATTACACTTACATCATTGGATCCTCTTTTCCTTGACTAACTTTCTTTATGCTTTCTCTATACCTGATTCCAGAAACTGACATCGAGCAATTTAGTAACTTGTTTTATATCGAAAGCGTAAAATCAGCGAAAGCTACTCGTCATTAAACGCAATAAGTGTAGGAAGCACTATTAAAGAGAGGTTCATTGGTAAATGGACAATACCTCTGCTTGTGGTGACTGTGCATGTTCGTTGTATGACAGCAGGATTAATAATTTATTAATGTAGGTAAATTTATAATGACTGACTACTTTCATAATTAAACATGTAAAGGAGAAGGACTATGAGTGGCAAACTTATATGTATCAACAACATAAAAATTTTTGGAACAGAGAAAGAAACAAAATTCAGAAAGACATACCTATTGAATGGACAGGTGTGCGTGTAAGTGACCAACATCACAAACAAAAAATTATTTATTTGCCATTAGAATTAAATTGTTTCTGATGGATTGATTGCGTGCATAATCTTGTGGTATTATTTAAATATAGGTTATAATCATATTGCAGATATTAAATTCGAATCCGTTAAATGTGGGTTGGATCATATTTCCATTTTGTTTCTTGTGACGTTATTTTGGCTTATTTTTCTTCTTAGTCGATGGCCTTGTCTCGTCAGTCTGTTATAATTGTAATTAGGAGCATTTAATACATGTTAAGTAGTTCAATCGAAATAATTTAGTGCTTTGTTTAATACTATACTTCTTACGTCAGCAGCTGAACCAATGGACATGCAAGCAAAAAGTGTGATGGCCACAAATATCCACCGGTAGATACCCATCTTTGCACGTCAAATCAAGAAGCTTGGTATTGTAGTTTTAAATGTTTGTTGGTACAAGTGCTTATCAGATTGAGCAAAAGAGAGAATAAAAGACTTCCAACCGCCACAAAATTATGTAGTAAATACATAAATTTTTAAAGAAAAAGGTAAGCCAATGATATAGTCTGATGTCACAATGACGCATTAGAAGAGTAATAAACAATTTACACAAACCATTAAATTCATAAATATTAACAAAATCAATCAATGTTCTCTGCCGTCATCGTCATGAACAGCACCAAGCACGAAATAACAGTCCCGAAAAACTGCAAAACAACACAGTAAATTATGCCAGTAAATAAAAATATTTCTACCGTCAGCGATTTTATCATGGTTTAATGATAGGCGTAAAGCCATCTGACCTTCATTTCGAACACCTCATCCAAAAGAAATAACCCCTGGCCAATTCCTATTGGATTATTTCCAAATCTTGAAAGAAAAAGCGTCACCTTTGATGTATCCCCTTTTCCGACGTTGTCATATTGCTTTTCAATCGATTGCTTTGCTGCATGGCTCTATTATTATAGTCGCCAAGTTAAGTAAAACACAGTACAACATAAAAAATTAAATCGTTAAGCGCAATGAAGTACTTACTTGAAAGACATTAAATTAAAATAATGCTCATTTACCGTTTTGATTGCCAGAGCTGCTATCTTGTACGCACAGAGTATTTTCGGAATGATTGGTACGGCAACTAGAATATATATTCCTCGACCTCTACCTCGTAAAATCTCAAGGACGACATCGGAACAGAGGAGCCAATTGTGTACATGCAGGAATTTAAAGAAACTTCCCAATCCGGAATCTAGAACCCTAGCCATTGCATGTATCTTATTATGTTGCCTTCTTAATACCCCAAGGTTTTTATTGCTGGGAATTTGCTTAGCTAATGTGACCGATATGGAGCGTTCAAGTATTTGGCTCCACCTGTACATATGCATTGCTGATATCAGAAGCAAATCAATTAGCAATCTCTCTTGCAATGACCCTAGGAATTGCATTATGATTCCAATAGTTCCCATTGTAATCGTTTTAGCGGATATGTCTTCACCCCATACCATGTTGAGTTCATCGTTGGATGCTGTGCAGTTATTGTTGCAACTCCAAAGCAGTAAAAACTTACTTGTACGAAACGATCGCGCAAGTATGACATCTTCAATGTCGCCATATTCAATCAACCAGTCCAATCGAATTGTTGCTGGAAGGGCCGTTGCTGTTGATAAACTTGCAACAACAATTGCCGCAATTGATACCTAAAATTGTTAAAAGATAGTTAAGTGTCCCCATTATTCTGATGGTTTTTAAAACTTTATGTTATTACTGGTTTTTTAGTTTAACTTACCTTTTGTAATGCTTCCGTACAGCGAACAATTTTTACATCTTTTGGAAATTTGTTTAGAACTTTGGCCATGTCTGTTCTATTTAAAATTGCAATTTTAAACATAAACATTTGCAACATAATTGTACTTGCAAAATACCAAAGGGAAAAGTAGTGATACAGATTTCCGGGCTTTAGTTCAAATACTCGTTCTTTAAATCTTCCACCCAAGTATACCATCGCCATGGCATGCACGAATAAAAATAGTACCTGTAAAATTAATTGAAAGGTTGACAATGGCAGGACTTCGGAAACAAGAATAAATATTATGTGGAACTTACAAATTGTACACGTGATCCACATTCACCGTTGCCTTTGATGGGACTAAACCCAAAATAATACATGATATCTAAATAGGTAGCTAAATATGTCGGCGTTTCATGAACATAAACACTGCTTTGCTTTTTGGCGTTGCAAAAGTTGGAATACTTCCTGAATGGTTTTCTATGTTTATAATTGTTTGATATATTTACATTGGATTCTTTAAGCTGCATCAGTTTAATTTTTTTATGAGAGTACGAGGGCATTCGTTTGGTTGTTTTCGTTTTAAAAGCAAGTGTGGTAGCTGGTTTCGTTTTTGAACAGCGTTGGCTACGTTTTGTAATTCTATTTCCGGTTTTATGTGTTTGGATGAGAGCTAATTTAGAATAAATATTTTTCCACTTAGGCTTTGATATGGTTGTTTGCGTCGTTGTTGTATTGACAGAACATGTTCCTGGATTATGAGCAGGTAAATTTCGAGCGGTAATTAGTAATTCAGGTTGAATGTTTTTCTGTTCCGTTCCTAGTCTAACAGAATTACCGGCTCGTTTGACGAATAATATTGTACTTCTTTTGATTTCTACTTCACTTTGAGAATCTGTAAACGGCATTACAGTTGTTTCCATTTCGTTTTCGTACTCAGTGACGGCCGTGCTGACGGGTTTTGGTTTAGCTTTAAACCAGTTGAATGAAAAAAGACGGGTAAGAGGTCTAAAAAATGTGAATTTTGATATTTCTAGCATTTTTAGGTCTTAAGGCATTGAGGGTTTTTGAAAGGAAAAATAATCGATCTTTAAATTGAAATATTAGTCTAACTTCTTGAAATAAAAAATTTGGACTGGAAAGATGAATTTAACTATTTTAATTATAAAAAGTCACCCAGCATGCTATATAAGTATTTTCAAAGATTTGAGAAAGGAACTGCGTAATACAAAATTTTGTTATATGGAATGTACTCACCGGCGCTGGAGAACTAATACTGGTCTATATGCAAGTGGGAACTTTGTGTCCTGGCTGTATTTTTGGGATTCGTGGTACATTCATGTCCTTTTTTAATAATTTACATTGATGATAAAATGATAAAACCAGCGGGATGCGTTACACTTGTAACAAATATGCTAATTTAACAATATGAAATGACAAGGTTGATTGGCAGTTCTTAAGGAAATTTGTAAACGAAACAATTGTCAAAAGCATATGACATATGGATTAGATGCAGTGTAAGCTGCTTATGACATTTAAGTACTTGCACTAACTGTTTTCATATTTTAACTACTGCTCCATTGTTATATAAATTACACTGTCAATTACAATTATGTATCTTACCCGCGGATAATATTTGTATGATTTTAATATCTTGCTCGTGAATTAAAGAAAAGTAAACAGGTATCTCCGTCTCACTCTCAATGAATATCTATTTTTTGTCTAACTCAAGTATATAACACAAATTAGCATCTGCATGTGTTTCTTTGTAGGTGTCGTAAATTTTGGAAACTTAAATTTCTTATTTTGGATAATTAAATACAGTGCAATCTTGCTATAACGTACTTTTTGGGCGACATAAATATAGGACGTTACAAATCCAGTTCGTTATATCTATTGAGGAAGAAATATGGTATAGCTGTCTTCAAAATATGATAATAGCATATATCATTTATTTCGTTTTCTAAAAAAGGTTATAGTACATACTTAAATTAAACTTTCAACCCAAAATGTGAAATGTAAACATGCCCATTTCAGTTTCCTCTCAATGCATTTTGGTATAAGTAATGTATTTTGTTAAGTATGAACATATTAAGACAATTTTCCTAGCGAATATTCCGTACTGGTACGAATCCGCTCTTGGGACCAGGAAATTTGTTACGTAATAGATTCGTATAGGCTATACTATAACGAATCCGTTATAACTGACAAAAATAGCATTGTTTTATGCATACTGAAAACCGGGCGACAGCATTTACGTACCTTACATTGTAAGTCCGTTACAACTATGGACGTTATAGCAAGATTGCACTGTACGCGGATTCCGAATCTAAAATTGGTTCTTCGATAGTGTTCATTTTGCTAGGTAAACTAGGTGCATGTGGCTTGCCAAGCACGCCTTGCCAAATTTGATTTGTTAATCACCAAGGGACGGAAAAATGGCACAAACAAACGCCAAAAAAGGCACGATAAAATGACCAAAAAGGCAAATAAAAAGTTACTAACAAGGCACTATCAAACCAAAAAAGGTACCTTCAAATCCAATTTTTCCAGAAAAAATGTAAGAAAAGAAAGATAGGCAAAATTATTGATTGATAAATTTTATTTATTTTTCAAATTTTTCTAAGCAAACCATAACAAAATCCTAATCCTGATAAGGCTAGACGTCGGTAACCTTCTCAAAATATCGGGGTGGGAGAGGGTCAAGCTGGGCAACGCAGTTCCATGGTCTGCTCCGCCTAGCAAATGTGAATAGGTCCAATTGGGGACACAAATTAGGTATCCTTAAAAATGTAGGGCATTGTTGGGATTGGTTCGAAAGGGAGCTAAAATTGGCAGAATTTGTCGATGGAAAAAATCAGAAATAATCTCGCCGAATTCCGGAAATCCCTTCTGTCATCCGAATACCCATATCCGGTTCCCGGATTAGCACTGCCTGGTTTATATCCTTCAAGCTGAGATCAACTCCGAGAAAGTTGACCATGTAAATCAAGCAGTGTGAGTGGGTGAAAGCGGTGGAAATCAATTGATCCAAGTTTTCAATGACCTCAATGTGCTTCCAAATTGAGAATAATTTATTTTTATAGGTGGAGATCATTTCGTGATCCTGGTTGATTATCATCAGATGCTCTGATGAAGGCTGGCATTGAATATCTGGAAGTAAATTCGTCTGCAAAATTGTGAAGATGGCGAGTAGGTAACTTTTAAATTTTGAGTAGTCCATTTCCAATTTGGCGAATCAAGTTTTCATACCCAAACGTCAGAAGACATGCTCAGAATGCTCTATCAAAATAATCGGACTGTGCAGGTAGTTAGTTGTATGAGAGTGGCAACTGACGACAACTGGCAACCTTGTGACATTGACATATTATTGACGGGTTTTGCTTACGAAATGAAATATTTTGTTTCCTATAAATAGACTAAGATTGACCGTGAAAGACCCTGCCGGGTCATAATCATCTAGTACTCGTCTATTATATAAAGGCCATATTGAGTAGATGGTACAAAATTTTGGGACGACGCAGCTGAAGTGACAACAATCCACCTTGTTGCCACCATGAGACAACAATAGACCTTGTTAAACAACATTTGACAATTTGCCTTGTCCATTTGACAACAACAACAAAG
>JAQIWX010000790.1:0-13525 GCA_034696785.1 Lepidocyrtus cyaneus | reverse complement strand
TGAGCACAACGCAGCGGTTTCGTTTCTACTGTAATTTGGGTTTTCTTCGGTTGGGTGATTTTTGCAGTTATTATAAGTTCTGCGTTTTCGTAAACATGACAATGTCACTGTATGAAATATTCCATTTTTCTTCTCCTTTTCGTCTGCCTAACAATTACATTACAAGTTTTTCTTCATTTGGTTGAATAATTTCGTGCAAACTTAGATCCAATTTTTGCTCAATTCTGTTACTAGTAGTCCATTGTAATTGCTGTTAAAACTGTAATGAATAAAAGCAATATTTTGAAACAAGACGGAAAAGTGAAAGGTGATTATAAAAATTTAGTTAGTTTGAACGAGCTAGAAATAATGTCAGATATTTTGATTAAGTGAGCAAGTTTAAGTTTTAGCAAAAATGAAAATGACTCATCATCTTCCCATTTTGGCATCCTTTTCAGCAATACTATATTATGTTCATCTCAATTCGGAAGAATCTGTGCAGAACACCGCGAAAACATACGTTATGTGTGAGCCAGGCTTAGACTTAATTGAAAAATCGTTATATTTTACTCTTAACTGCCAAATACTGTAATTTGACTAGTTTAGCTTCATTTTGCTTAATGACCGTTCTTTACTAGGGGATCATAATTGTTTACAAAATCAGTTGAGTCATACAATTTTCTTTATGTGTACACAAACATGCGAACATCTTACTACGCTTTATAGTAGCACGAACAATTAGAGACATTAAAACAGACTTGATTATCAAAATCAGCTACATTTTTTTACCTGACTGTCTCGATGATCCGGGACCAGTGCCGCTCGCCCCTCCGGAATTGTTATTTGAAGAAGCACAACCGGAAGCAGAGTTGAAGGCGGACGCCCCACTTCCACTACCACATGATGTAGGGGTCATCACAATGGGGTTGCCTGATGCAACCGTTGAGATTGAAGCACTGGTTGCGCTCGAAGGTATACCACCACTACCCCCACCACTTGAAGTATTCAAGGACATTCTGGAAGTGTTGGAATTACTGCCAACTCCACCGCCGGAATTATTGGTGGTGCCGCCATTAGTGTTGTCTTGAGGGGAGTGGGAGTGTGAGAAGCTAGACTTTGGGGTTAGTTTGCCTCCCGTAGGAGGGATATTTACTGGCTCTGAGGATGATGTAGACATGTTATCACTTTGTCGCGTTACTTCCGCTCGTTGAAGTAAGCAGCTGTTGCTAATTCACCTGACGGAGACTTGCCAGAGAGTCAAGAGTAGAGAGACGAGAGTTTGCTGATCAGTCTGTTTTGTATTCACACCACCACCAATTAAATCCTTTCCTTTAGTTGGATTCATTGATGTCCAATGTGATGGTTGAAAGGTGTTTCACGGAAATTCTCTGTATCGGCACCAAATTCTTTTCTTCTTGTCTTGAATCAGGATCGTATACTTTTTACGTACACAAATTTTTAAGCTCTTCTAAATATTACGGAATGTGAATGGAGATTAATAAACGGGGAAATTTCTCTCCTCCTTTCCTTATTTGTTATTGTTATTATCGTCGTTCGTGGGAGGATGGCCGCTGAGCTGTCCCTAACATCCAAATTACAAATAAAAAAACACGATTATTTTTTAAGCATCCACACACCAAACCGTGAACGTCCAACATCCAATGTTCGTTGATTGTTACAATAATGTAGACAATGACTCATTTCATTATCCCTTAACATACATTTATTTACCTTGTAACGTTGTTAGCAGTAACCGGTATCCGGTATTCATCAGAAAGTCCGTAGGTAACGGTAACGAGCTCTCACAATTATTCATACTTCGCCATTAACCTTCCCACGTTTTAACACACACTTTAAGCGGTTGAGCCATAATTAAATTAGGTAAATACTGGACAATCATTTCTAGTGATGTTTATCATCGACCCTTCCCCTCCTGGAACAGTCTCACAGTCAACAACAATGCAGTTACAGCACAGTTACAATATCACCTGCCACGTTCGCTCGCTCGCCGCAACCAGCCAGTTGGACTTATAATACAATTTTGGATTTTGGAGCACAAAACGCAAGAAAACTGAGATGAATGATGATATGTTGGTTGAGCACTCTTCTCAATCAATTTTGTTGCCTCATAAGAAAACGAGGATCATTATCAGCAATGTAGATAAGCCATTCCAGGTTTGAGAAGTAAGTACAAGAAATCTTCATCTCAATCCATCAAATCAATCTTATCAGCAATCAGCATGACTCCAGAAAAAAAAAACTGCTGACCAATTAAGTCTTCTTCTTGACTGTTGAGTTTTGAGTAATTGGCTTCTAGTTGCCTGAATCTCAAATTAAACTAAAACACATTCAGGGCTACTTTTGCATTCAAATAAGACTACGGACCACATTTTTTTCTACTAAACTAAACGCACTTCCCATATTCGGCCAATTAACAAATACAACAACAACAAAAAAAAAATCTCCACCTTCCTATGTCTATAAAATAAATATCGTGTGTCACTCCGTTGCGCTGGCCACTGGCCGACTGCAATAACAAACTTTTAGATTTGATTTAGCTCATCCAAGTCACAAGTCAAATATTATTAATGATTACTAGTATGCAGTATGTAACAGATTAAAACCAATAGTTCATTGTAATTATAACTATATATACTATTATTATATTATTACAACTAACTATAATAGTTCAGAAAACTCGGACGACTGAGCGAGGGAGAGAGAGAGAACTGCACTGGTTTCTTGAAAAGCTAAACAACTAAACAACGACAAAATATCATCAGATCCAGATCAGATCCTCCTCGTCAAAAACAAATTGTGCAACTTCACATGTTCTACTGATTTAAAAGGACGACACTGCCTACTGCCTGCAGTGATGTTGCCTGCCTGCCTGCCTGCCAGTGCCAGTGATGGATCATGGATCTCCCACAGTCTCATACCAAAAACTCATTCATATAACATATCATCATCCCCTCTCTCTGCTATCTATCCATTCATCATCCACTACAGTTCCTATCCTTCAGTTCTTATTATACATCGATGATGATGGATAAGTAAGTATGTAAATTTTAGGTTAGGAATGGATGTATTTTCAGTGCATACTGTTACATACTACGAGATATGAATGTATTGTATTGCATTTGCATATGCAGTGCAGTGTTGGCTGCTGCTGCTGACTGCTTATGGCTATAGCTATGCTATGCTATGCTGCCGCAGCTGCAGATGGCTCATTTACATACTTATCGTTATCATCATATGTATGTATCACTGTAAATCGGGTTTAGTATTCGGACTGTTCTTTCTGATAATATGGATTGGATATATGGATGTATGAATTTATATGTGGATGGGTAGCAGGTAGAAAAGAGGCGCAAACACAACTGAAACAGGCCAATGCATGGATTAGTTAGGAGAGGAGAGGGGGGCAAACTGGATTCCAAAACATGATCGGATCATTTCATGAGCCAAAACGAGGAATATGAACGAGATGGATAGTTCAGCTTTAGCTCTCAAAAAAAAATGTGAGTTGTGTTGTGTTCCTTTTTAAGACACTCGGTTTTTTTCTGTATTTATTTGCAATTTATACAAGTTAGTAAACTTGACTCGTGGAATTGATAGGGTTGCTGCAAACAATTAAAAGTAAACTGGGAGCAGTTGGAGTTAGTTGGACTGATTTTGATTTTGGACAATTTACAATATAGAACATGTGCTTGTTTCGGGGTTTGGACTTGGACAGGCGAGAGTAACAACGCAAACTTTAAATGAGCATCCCAAGATTAATACGACACATGTTGAGCTAGGTCAGTTTAATGTTTTTGAATTTTAATGGAGCAGCCAGTTAACAGTTAAGTTTCGGTGGGTGTGTAGAAAGGTGAAACGGAAATCGTATTCAACGAGGAAGGTACTGCCAAACTGGAATGTCAGTCATTGCTAGATGTTAATGAAAAGTAGAATAAATTGTTTGTTATGTATAGAAGGATTAAAATAGAAATTAAAGAATTGCTTTATAAATTTCGTTTTCAGATTTCACTAGCCTAAGTGTTGGGGAAAGATGGGAGAGAGAGAAGCACTGATGTGAGATCGCTGCCGCCAGTCCTGTTTATTTAATAGGGATGGAGACGTGAGAAAAATTATAATCCATCAAGGAAAATCCTAAATAAGACATCAATAATACAGGTGTGAAATAGCAATCAATTAAAAAAAATTAAAGAATCTAATTAAAAGGTCCAATATCAGTTCCATTGTCCTTTTTAGGTGTTACATAAGTATGGTTGTTTTGTAATGAAATTTCATCAGATTGGAATGCTTGAACAGCAGTTTTTAATTTAATGATTGCCTTATTTTTCTTCTTTAATATAGTGGAATCTCACAAGGAGACAACAGTAAAAAGCCAGGAGTCCGCTGTAGCCGAATTCTGCCAGGAATATTTGTAACTTTGAAAATAGCGAATGTGTAACTGACAATGAAGGTATAAGAATGACAAACGACATACCTCCCCACATACAGTTTAAAAATATCACACCTCCAGGACACAGTCCATCAACAGACGTTATCAAACCCCCTATACTTCCTTGGAGGATTTAGGAGACAACTCTTACACAACCGTACTATCTTCAAACGGGTGGGCGGCTTCCCAATCCCAAGTTAAAAATGGATCATAGTTACAACAGGGGAGACGTGAAGCCGGAGATTGAAAGGTTACAGCGTCAATTTCATCTTAATCAGCATAGAAAGGAAGTGAGATCATCGTCATCTTCCCACACCCCAGTTAAGACTGACCCAGATGTAAAACGTAAGCAGTTGATGGTGAGAATGCGTAATGCAATGCCAAACTTGCTGAAGTCTGTGGGTGATAGCAAGACAACGAATAAGTGCTTAAAAATGGGCAGAAAGGATGATGATTTTTCGGTCAATCATATGCCTACTGACAATGTATTCCTGAGAAAATACGATCCCATCAAACTTCTTGGACGGCTTCGTTCATCACTGCCACCCCCAGGAACAGTTCCAAAGTCATCAGTGCTAGCCGCTGGGGAATCTAGAAAAGTTTTAACCTGTGAAACGTTACCTTCCAAATCGTTGGCTGGGTCTTGGAACAGGAGAGTAAAACAAGGGGGCAATAAGTTGCCATGCTCTAAGAAATATAAACTTACCTGTAACAAAGGACGAGCTGCTGGTGTGATAATGAAATCTCGGAAGCGTCCCGTACCAAAACACTCTAAACGATTTCGTAAACAGACTTTGTGGTACAAATGCGTGAAGAAAGGGATACCTGGAGAAAGGATGCGGATGCTTGCTGCAGTTTACTTAAAGCGGGGACTTGACAACGTGAGAAATCGGGGAACTGGCAAAGACCGAATTCTCCAAAAGACACCTTTAAAAGTCAAGAGACCAGTGCCACCCTTAAAATTCATAAAACCAGTGCCACCCTTGATACCAAGCCGTGACATTACGAGCAGTTTTGCAGAAGGAATTAAGCGAAAGCATCAATATCAATGTCAAACTGACAGTGATCATAGTCGTCGTAGAAATGTTGCCTTGCCGCTTCCGTTAAGTCGCCGGTGAGTTATATTTTGTTGGACTGGTTTCGTTATATAATCCAAAAAAAATGTAAATCTCATTGATTATTAAACTATGGGAATTTCGTTGATTTTGCACAGATCGGTCCAATTTACCGTCGACGAGGACCCTTCCATAATGCATACAATCAACCTGCTCCGACATAAACGGGAATTGCAAGATCGACTGGACACAATGGAATCCGAAGGCGTTATCTATAAACTGAGCCCAACGCCGGAGAAAGTAGAAGTAAATGGCAACCATTCAGAGTACCTTTACGCTAACGTCAAGCTGACGACCCCTGAAGTAAAACAAATCCTATCCGAACGGCTTTTGGTTAGTTTGGCGCATGCTGGATTCACGCGTAAGGATTATTTACCATTTAAAATGAATGACAGCGATTAAAAATAAAACCATATCAAAACGTTATCATATTTCAAAAATGAATCATTGATTGGCACATTGTATTCCGTAGATACTAAGGTTCGGCCACTTGAGGTATTGACGGACTTTGTGAGTAACTTTCTCACAAACATAACAAAAAGACTGAAAGCAGTTACAGAAATTGAAATGACGGAAGTTGACCACGGCTTTACGGTAAATCCATATTCTGAAGTCTAATTATTTTCTAATTTTTACTATTGATTTTGAGAAAAGGACACTTCTTTGGGTACTATAATGCAACTGAAACATTGTTTGTGTAGGATCCTATGGAGAGCGTATTGACGGATATGGGATTGGGAGGTGTCCGCGGCCTCGAAGATTTCTACCGTTCAAATGTTGTAGACTATGAAAAGAGAATGGAGGAACAGTGTCAGACATTTAGACGGCAGTACGCTCACAAAGTAAGGTCTATGATAGGACTGACTAATTCGACTACTAGTAGTACTGACGGTACCGGTGGTACGAATGGTGTTACTGGTAACTGTAGTAGAACTGTTGCGATCAGTACGTCTAATGCAGGCTCAAACAGCACTACCATCACACCATCAATTCCTTTGTCACCTGGAAACAGGTTTGTGTCGTGCTAAGTGTCGCTTCTTAAAGTATTTTACTGTTATTGTTTACTTCTACATCTTCCGGCTTATTTTTCTGTAATGCTATGTTGGCTTAGAGTCGTTATCGCTGCTGTGATTTCGAACATTTACGTAGTACTAAACACACCCTTTTCGTCAATGTTCTTTTTTGCCTCTAATTACGATTGGCTTACGATAACAATAATTACTTTTATTCTACTAAAAGCTTACAGATATTACGTTAATTGTTGTATTGGATTTCAATTACAAATGCCTTGTCATCGAACTCGAATTCGATGCCTTGAACAAAATATCGAATGTCGCTGCAAAATTTAAGTTCTATTTATGAATTTCAATGATTTGCACCGCTTACAATTAGATAATTTGTTCCTTCGTGTGCCATTTCCCTTAGTGTCTATGTCGTTAAGTTGCGTACCTTGCGTTGGCATCAATTTGTTTCTTACTCTGTGTAGAATGGAAGGGATTGTGATTCACAAAAGAAATGTGCCTACCCGTGTGGTTTACAAGTAAAGAATGTAGTCATTTTTTTCAAAACTGAGTGATGATGAACGTAAACAAGGATTTTCATAAGTATGGCTCAGTTTAGTGTATAGCCATAATTAAACTAGGCGCTGTTATGGCTGAGTAACGTAGTACAAAGGGTGTTATAAATATAACATAGAAAAGTAATTGAAACTGGATTCTCACTTATCTGCTTGAATGCGCATTAACAGTTAACGGGGAGAAATAACTTAAATATAGCGTAATTAGCTTGACAAACGAAGTTGAAACTCACACAAAGTAACTAGATTTAATAATTGATTTTGTTCCGGCGTATTTGATGTACAACAGCTTATTGTTAATAACGAAATTACATCTGAGCTCTACCGATTAAGCCAAGTCCCAATAAAAGATCTGTTTTAGTAGTGAGTAGTAAATCTTAATCTTTCGATTATCCCTCACTCGTTTGTCAAGCTTGAGCTAACACGCTAGATTTTTGCTTTATAACTAACTGATATAAATTATTAGAGAAATAATATTTTTTTCTAACTTCTTTGTAAACGTTAGTGTACTGGCCGAGATACTGTCAAGCCAGGAGCAAAACCACAGCAAGTCGTCACAGGGATCCCCACAACCGTCGACAATACAGCCAAGCGGGATGGAAAAGCAGTCAACGGGTGTTCCACCCCCGAACGTAGTCATACGTCCAAACATGATATTCAGTAACAACACACCTCAGCATACTCAAATGGTGCTACAAACGTTGACCTCTTTGCAATCTCCACCTGTCAAATCAATGGTAAGTTATAGTTAAATCAGTTTTAGAAGAAATAGAAAAGGATCCTATCGATCTTCCTCCAACTTTACTAGAGTGTTTAATTCTGACATACTTCTAATTATTTCAGCAACCTCACCTTACTCAACTTCTCCAACGCCCAATTAACACAAGTCACATGGGAATAAAGAAAGGTTCTACTTACACTCATCAACAACAAATCAGTCATGTATCTCAGCAGCCAACTCAGTTTCAAGGAATGATGCAGCCTCAACAAGGACAAGCGTCTTCGCCAGCTACTCCTTCGCCTTCTGGTTCCCATGAACATAGCTCAACAATGTCGTCGGATCTGAATCACCTCCTAATTAATGTCAATACTTCTAAAGTAACTTCGTCATCTACGATGTCATCGGAACGTCAAGCAGCAACGCATTTGTCGTCTGAAGCTTCATTTAAGGCGAATAAGAACAAGACCGTGACCCTTGTTCGCTCCACTTCCAACCCTTCTAGTGGCATTACTATCAATAGTGATCGACAATTTCTCCACGCAGCTAGACATTCAAATAGCTCAAACTTAATGTCAAATAATTCTCCAATCGATTTGTACTCGGACCTGACAAATCAACTCCATGGTAGCCCTACCATTATGCACCACCATCCACGCCAAAGTAACAACAACGTCATTAGCATAAATTTATCAGGCCTTACAAATATCGACCTTGACAATTCCGGCGGTGGGGGAATGCAGGATGAAACCGTGACAATGCATGTAGCAGAGGCAGTCTCCCAGTCAAACTTCTCCCCTTCAGTAAAGCTGAAAGATCCGCATAGTGGCCAACGAAATTTGCTTAGGTTAAACTTTGAACAGGCGCCTACGAGTGGAGGCGAGTCCACGGTTTTACTTTCCTCTTCACCAGCCAATCAATCAGATCCAAATGATTCTAGCTTTATTCCCGTTCAGTTTTTTTAACAGTCGTGTTTTACCCTCGGGACAGTAAACATCCGACAAGTTTGTCTTTGTTTGCATTTATTGCATGTTTAGTTTAGTCGACACTGTTTTCCAAAAATTTTAGCTTGCAATGATCAATGATGTTAGTATATCATCTATAGGCAAGATAGCAATTCTGGTGTTTACATCCGTTTCAACAAGAAAGATTAGTCGTTAATTAGCCGAAAATTTCCTAGAACTTATTAGTCTTGTCATACAACGAATTTCCAAGTTCATTTTTGCATTGGCAATGGATTCGGAGTTCGTACAGTGGTCCCCTGCTGAAGATATTGTTATGATCATCAAAAGTATATACATAGGTAAACTATAAACCATCGTAATACTCAGATAAATCCCTAGGAACAAGTAATAATTATAAAGGAATGTGTATAACCAAACATATGCGTTGACAAGTTACAGTGTACATAATTAGAGCAATTGTGTTTACGTGTAGCAGGAGTTATCCATTGCTGTGACATAAATTATTGAAAATGAGTTTTCATTCATTTTATTGTATCGATTTAGTTGTTTTATTTTAGTTGTTGTTGTATGCTCTAATTTTAGCCGGTCATGTTGCTGGCAATTCCTTGAAACCTCTGTAATCCTTCAAGAAACTATTCAAATTCGTTGAAAACTGCTGGAGAACAATGATTTGTAACAGAGTACTTACGTACTGATAGTATTTTTACCGTATAATTGTTATTTATCGTAACTACGAAGACCTTAATGATAAGATTCAAAATGTAATCACATTATTGTGCTCAATAAAACTTACTCAATTGTTGAATTTTACACAAATAAATAGCCGATTTGTTTCAAGCTACTTTTATTATTAGTATGATATACTCGTATGATTCCATCGTTCAGATCCTTTATTCCTTTGCATTTCTCCGTCAGGATTATCAAAATATTCCTTCCATCTAAATTGCTTGCAGTTTTATGATTTCGCATCATCCTGTCAATAATTTCATGATTACGATGCTTGTCAGTTGGACGCTGAATCACATATACCTATATCCTATCTCGAGTTTTCTTTGTCTATTAGGTTCTCATATATGCAATTCTGATGGTAATGAAGAAAAAAACTATTCGAGAGGGGGGCATGTTATAATGGCGTGATATGATGGGTTGTTTTGACAAGATGACAGAAGTTTTTTGAAAAGTGGAATCATAATGTCCTGACATTGAGATAAAGTTAGATTATGAATTTGGGAATGTCAGTGACGACTGTAATAAATCTTCCAACTTCCCTTCATACTTTAAAGCAAGGGAGCTTTCAAATTCAACTTTTAACAACAAAATCCTTCATGCACTCGAGTATTCTGTCCGTCGCTGTCTTGTCTTCACAATGCATGGTGTGGAGGAGCAAAGACGAAATGCTAGAAAGAATCTCACACAGAAGCAGTTAAATCATCTCATAATATTTCTTTCACCCATTTCCATTCATTATGATTTATGAGTCAAGCCAAGTCAACATTAGTGCAGGTCAATTAAGTTCGTACAGAGGGCAGGTGTTCGTTTTCCGTTCCGTTCCAACTCCAAGGTTCCAAAAACGGAAGGGAGGGAGCAAGCGTCAAACTGCATATATGTGTAAGGAAGAGTATGGACGGAGTTTTATATGTTTTAAAAATTGGTCCATATAACGATAACGACCTATAATCATTTGTACAAGTGTTCGAGTTTGGCGTTCCGTCGTCTTGCACACTGCTGAGAGGCGGCAGCATGCTCCACGTGTGTTATGCTCATAAACACTGAATTTTTCCTTCGAAAAAATATTTTTGTTTGTGTAAGTGGTAGGGGAACACAATCCGAATCATGTCATGTTCTGCATTCTCCACATTTGCCAATCACACATCACGCCCATTAACACAGAATCCGAGCGAGGAAATAAAGACGGCTTGTTCTAATAACAAAATGATCTGGTTTATTGGGCCTTATTTACGATCGAAAACTATGAGACAATGAGCTGCATTGTTCCATGAATTCTTCATGAAATCTATCAACCTAAAACTTTAATATAATATATGTATATCATTTTAACAATTAGTATAGCAAGTACGTACTTTCTTTAAATCTGATTTTAATTCTAGGGAAAACAAGACAATTTTATGAGTCTCATGTCAATATGAAAAATTTTCTTGTTGGTTAAAAGTTTCGCATCTGCACTAAATTTTTCATATTAATGATCATTCCATGATTAATGTGCTTGTGGAAGGAGCATAAGCAGTTTTTCCAAGGAAGACACAGTAAAATTCCGCCGGTAAACATGACACCATCGGATCGAACTACCAAAATTTACCCGTATGGTTTTGCTCCTTCCACTCGCCTCGATTTTTGTAAACGGCTGTACGGGGCAGGAGGACAAACACAGAGATTTTAAGAAGATGATCCCATCCCATCATCTTTTTCCCTTATAGTTTTTAAACTATAGACCTTAATTTTAAAATGCTGAATTTATGAAGCGTGATACATACATGTCTTGAGCCACATAAAGATGTATGCAATGCAGCCCACGATTAAAAATAAAATCCAAGGACGCCCCATTAGACAACTTCCCAAAAAGTGCTCCGCTGTAAAACTAGACTACCTACGTTCCCTCGTTTGAAATATGCACGTTTATGTTATGTGTATATACATGGTTCAGTTTTCTGAACCGTCCGTCGTCCTCTACCCTCCACTCCAACCTCCAAGATCATACACTCAGTATTAGTATCATCATATCATCACTGTTTATCCTCCATCAGCTATTTGCAGTTTTTAGCACTGGCGAGTAAAATGATGAGCGAGACACAATTCCGCATTTCAAATAGTGCATGCTCATATTTACATACGTAGCGTACGGTTTGGATTTCATACAGTGTCTGTATGACTCCCTGGTGGTGTTGTGGTTTCCAATAGTTTTGTATTCCCCTTTTCGAAATCTGTTTTACTGGTGCAGTGGAAAGATTTACTCCCGTTTTTCTAAACTATTCGCACATAATAATAACGATTATCGCTGCGTCGTAATCCTAACAAGAAGTTTTAGGGGCCTATTGAACTAGTCTCTATGTTTGCTTTTATCTATGTGGAAGTTCGGGAGTGTGTGAATCAAATCGAAGATATTTTTTTATATATTAAAATATACACCGTATCATATCGTTAGAAATTGATAGGATTGAGGCTTCTTTGGAAAAATATGATTAAGGTCAGACAACTCGACTTCAGTGAAATGATCGAATTGCGTCCGTTTCTGATCAATACGTTTTCTGGTCAAGTAAAAAAAGGTAAAAAGTGTTTCCAACGGTTTTAGAAGACAAACCCGCTGAATGCAATTGTTTAAATGTAGGCCATTGTTCAGTTGGTAGTTTTTAACATTTTAGATTCGTTAAAATGCAAAGGATGGGATTGTCTACTTAAAGTGCATAAGGACTCAAGGGGTGACTGGATAAATATAAATATAGTTCGTTTCAGTAGCGGACTCCAAAATATTGGACTTGACTTGAAAGATTATTCCTGACGGTTATAGTTAGTTATATGTTAATCAAGTAAGTATTGTATAAAATAAAAGTGTTGGCCAACATAAGACATCATGACATCAACAGGAATACGAGGAATTCGGAGGAAAAAGTCCTCCTTGGGAGAAGTGAAGGTCGCAGTTCTGGGTGCACCTGGGGTTGGAAAAAGCGGTGAGCTAAACTTTTTATGTTCATATGCATGTCATATCTGTGAGATTCACAATTTAAATAGGATTTTAGAAACGAAGCCGATCTCCTTTTGCCGGATGCCTAGGTGGATGGAGAACAATATTTGTTAGTTAGCTCAGTCTTCCTTGTCATTGTCATGCATGATAGTCATCATTATAGCTGACAAATATATGCTTTTTTAAGCAATTTTTTTCTGCTGCTTTCATGAAAAAATTATGCTTTTTATGCTTTTTCAAAATGAATACAAAATAGTACTATATTTCATACATTCAACATTGTGAAAATCTATATTCCTCTCACATCAGATTTTTAAAGTAAAATTAAGCCCTTTATTAAAAGAGATAAGTTTATAAATAAAGCTAAAATAATGAAAAAGCTTGAAAAAAATGATTTTTTTTTTGGACAAGAAAAATTTCCACTTGTAATCTATTAAAAAAAGTGAAATATTTTGATAAAATGTACTGATTTTAGCCAATTTAAAAAAAATATGCCATATATGCTCTAATTTTTTTAGCATTGCTTCTTGAATTTTTTATTGCTTTTATTGCTTTTTCTGCTTTTTCGAAAAATAAATTTGACATATTTAAAATCGTCATTCGCTCATTGTTAAACTGAGCCCGCTACCAACTATCTATCACGCACATTAGTTTTCTATGCTTTTATTGCTATTTGGTGGCTATAGTCATCATCATCATGTTACATGAGTCATATGAATAATTCTAGCTAGAGTGAAAGCTGAAGGTCTCTGCTTTCTATGAAGGCATGGGGCATTGTGATACATAACCCTCAATCTTAAGATGAAGACTTTTGAAGATGACTTTTTTTGATTATGCTTGAAAATCTGGGAGAACATTAAATTTTATGGATTGTCCGTTGTTTGAACTAAATTTCAATTTATTTATAATAACAGTTATTTGTCAAGATTCAGTAAGGCGTCATTAAAATTAAAAAAAAAAATAATTCTTTTAAATTATAGCGCTCACAGTTCGATTTCTCACTAAAAGGTACATTGGCGAATATGATC
>JAQIWX010000789.1:0-13546 GCA_034696785.1 Lepidocyrtus cyaneus | reverse complement strand
GGCATAATTCATGGGAAATGACCTAAAATCTAAAATTACAGTACTGCTGCTTATAAACAGAGTTGTCGTATACCCTGCGCAAACTTTTTGTCTCCGTTTCGGTCAAATGGGGTACCAAAATGACAGGCATAATGCACTTAAGGCTTTCCAAAAATATTTGCTATAACTACCAAGAAGTTAGAAAAAATTTAATTTTAAAGATTTGAAAAAGATAACGAAAGAACGAAACGAAGATAAAAAATAACGGTTTTTCGGAATAAAAATTAACTGGTGCAAAAAATGTGTATGCTTACTTCAGCATGTTACTCAGTGCATTAGCTGACAATTTGGTACCCCATTCGACCGAAACGGAGACAAAAAATTGCTCATACGACAACTCCGTTTATAAGCAGCAGTATGTATTTTTACTTAGTTTCAGTAGTAGTAGAAAGCAAACTGTTTCAAATAATTAAATAGGAATTCGGCTAGGCTGATAAGCAGAGGATGACCTTGACCAACTCTCATCTCCTAATGAACAAATAGATAGATATTTGCCATTATCTATCCATATATGAGTTCATTTCATGTTATATGTATATTAAAATAAAAACCAGATTTCCCTTACGATTATCATGTTTTCTAGCTAGCAGTGACCTTATCCGTTTCAATTACATTTTAATATCCTTTGCAATTTTTGGCTATGAAACGTATTACGGAACTGTTATTATAACTTTGTCACTATATAATATAACTTTTTGTACTATCAGGCAGATATTGGGAAAAGTGGGAGAAAGCAGTGTAGTGCAATGCATGCGTGCATAAATACATTGTATTCAATTTATTTCCCCTCCTCAAGAGATGTACGAGTATACAGCCACAGTTGAAAATGTATCCACCTAGGAACCTACAAGTTTTTTCATATATGTATACGGAACGGAAAGAGACAGTGGACTAAAAGAAGAAAAGGAAAATCAGAATGTCTCAAGTTGACTCACACTGTGTAATATATAATATTATAAGAATAAGCAAAGTCTGTTTTGGCGTGTCTCAAAATCAATTTGTGCTCACGCCTGATTGCCTTCAGTAATTGAATGCCGCTGCTGCTACTAGACCGACCAAGAAAGAAGAGCGCTGTGTGTGTGTACTACCGGGATTCTCTTTCTATGGGAACATATAGCATTTTTATAACTTGTATTGGTCTGTGGTGTAAGTAAAAGGTTTCCTTCTGTTTGTTGGAATGGAGAAGAAAACGGGTGTAATAGAAATAATATTGCTTGTGTTCCTAATATATCCTCTTTCTTTGGTTTACTTCTATGTAGTACTTGTGTAGTGAAAGTCCGTCCTGTGGTTCGAAGGGAATCTAACCTAACCTAACCGTAAAATGACAAGTAGAGATGTTAGATTTAACGCAAAAATGGCCTAATTTTGCAAAATCGCTCATTTATTGTAAATTAGTCGAATTTCAAAAATCTGAAATGTAGACCATATTGTCGCTGCAAAAACATGTTTCTTGAGTGAAAAAGATTTTCAACTTTTATGTATTCATCTCTTTCTGAACTTGTTTGTTACATTTAGCTAATCTGTTTTTTGCAAATATTTCATAAATTTCATGTGTAACCGATGTGTTTGACGACGAAATCGTAATCTACGTCTAAACAAACATCTACTTGTCAATGTTCAAGTCACACATCATAACTTTAAAAGGATTAGAAGAGACGTTAGATTTAACGCAAAAATGGCCTAATTTTGCAAAATCGCTAATTTATTGTAAATTAGTCGAATTTCAAAAATCTGAAATGTAGACCATATTGTCGCTGCAAAAACATGTTTATTGAGCGAAATTGATTTTCAACTTTCATGTATTCATCTCTTTCTGAACTTGTTTGTTACATTTAGCTAATCGTTTTTTTTGGCATAAATTTATAAAGTACATGATTGTTGGCAGTGTTTGAAGTCGGAGCCGTAATCTGCGACTGATGGCGAGGGACGGTTTAAATGGATCTGTGTTTTATATGAATATATATTTAGCCCAAGTAGTTGGATGTTTAACTTAATTATGCAACAGCGTGCTAATAAATTGTAAGTCTATTGTTTTGAGTATTATGAAAGGTTTTAATTGAACAGTAATTTTTTTGAAACTCAACAGAAAATCTTTTAAGAAATCTAATAATATCTATGAATCTTAAAAAGGAAGGTGTCTGCCGATATAAATTGACTGGATGTTGCTGACAGAATCATTTAAGTCGACATATAATCTGAATACAAATCAAATGTTCTCTGTTAATGCACTTATTTTTCAAAAAGGCTACAAAAAGAGTATACATCAATTTGAAAAAAGAGCTCAATAGCTGTTTTTATTGTTAATTATTGGCAGATTTATTCACGCCATTCTGTAAAGTGGATCCAAGCCGTAAACGAAATTACCCACGTAATAATTTGTCCTGGCCTAGGCATTCGGAGAAAGTGATGTGGGAACCAATTTAATTTTTTCCTTGGAAATCACCCACTGACAAGAGATAAGTGGATGATTTGGGAAATGGTATTAAGGGGCGAGTTTGTTGTAATCATCTTCCTGTTATTACCAGGCCATTCCCCATTACTACTATCACTCTCAGACTGCCACTGTGAGTGGATATTAAGAACAGCGGAGGCAAGCAAAAGGCCATGAAAACGACTTTGCTCTTTCTTCCCTACCATTTCCTCCTTCGTCCTCTTCTCTCTCTCTCAAGCCGTTGCTTTATAGTGAAAGGACAGCATAAAGCAACAACGACAAAAAAGGAGTAAGACCGACGAGGAGTGAAAGAGCAAGATGGGAGAGGAGATAGATAAGGGAAAAAACCGCCTTGGAAACTCATCTTATGATGAAGCTTGAGCGGAGCGATATTTCAGCCGCGTTTTCGGGGGGTCCTGTATGGGTCGTAAAAGGAAGTGAAACTAATTTGTGAGTGCTAACTACCCGTAACTCCTTGGAATGATGAGACTGTCTATAAGCACATTACAAATATACTCGTGTATTATTATTAGCATTTTACTATGCTTACCAAACGTATAATCAAAGTTGCACCTTCTCCTCCATAAATTTGATATAGGTAGTTTTGCTATATTTACCAAGTTGTATCAATCTTGAGCTTCGAAAGTTGGTTGAATTAATGGTGGAGGTTAAAAACAATCCATACTACTGTTATGTTGTTCTTCCTGATAAAAAATGTAGCATAATACGTAACATTGCATTGAAATTTATGTACCTATACAATATATAACTACAGTTAGACATTCACTGTATATATCTGTGAATGTGTTGGAAGCGTTATTCATAGCTACCAAAAATTAATATGAAGAGGAGAAGGAAAGATTGGAGAAGGAAAAATTGGAGAAGGAGAGAATGTTGTTGTTGTGAAGAAAACCGGGGATGAAAAAATAAAACTTTCTCGTAGTAAGATTAAGATGACTAACTATAAGTACGGGGTAATAATATCAGCTCAGCTACAACCGGTGGATATACGTATGCCAGCTATAAGTATATTATGCCTCACACTTTCTTTTCTTAATTTCCTCCATTCCCTGTAAATATTGCAACCTTGTCTGATGTTTCTCTCCCATCCCGAATTATGTGGAGAATAAATGGATTTTTAGTACTCTAACATAACTTGCCCCCTTTTTTCGACCGGGCTACGATAAGTTTTAATTTTTGCGTGAGCTCTGGCTATCAATCTTGGAGAAAACGAGCTTCTGATCTGCTAGTTATTCGAGTTAACAAGGGGAAGAGGATGGTTGAAAAGGTGGGATGGCAGGAAACCTGTTCCAAGATAGAATGCACAATCTGATTCTTCGATACCAGACAAAGGGGGAAGTTGTTTCATTCCCAGGAAGAAAACATTTAATATGGAGCAGTTTCAGTATTTAAATGCCAGGGAGGGTCAATGTCACATGGCTTTGTATAAGTATTAGAAATTTAGTCAGATAAGCCAATACTAACTGTACCTCGGTTAAGATATCTTAGGGAAACAATAATTTAGCTTAATTAGCTAATCAGGGGGGAAATAAAAAGTGTTTTTGGGGAAATAAGAGTAAATCTGAACAATTCATGGTTCTTCGAGGTTTTTTTTGTAGATAGTGAGACAGTGTAAAGGATTTTTTCAGCTTGATGTGCACAAAGGCAATATATGTGTGTACCAAACTAATTTTCCGGTCACGTCAAAGCCCAACTACAATCCGCCCTTATCGCTAGGTTTGGAAAGAAGAGAGCTGTAAGAATTGGTCGGATGAGGAGCCACTTATCAAATTAATAGATAGCAAGACCAAATCAACTTGATGCCTGTCTATTCAATAACTGACCACAAATTCTTCCACATTAATGGATCCTAAAACTAGGTTTGGTCATAACTATAACTATTACTGCTACATGGAAAAAGATGCACGTCTATGTCTCCCTGTCAGTTTGTTTGGTCTGGTATGATCGCAGATAAAGACAAAGGAATGGGAATATCTATTTTTCAATACCAAGCAGGTAAACTAAATCGGAATGAATGACTCAGAATAAACATGGAATGAAGATGCCGAAGGCTAACATTTGCTCCAAGTACTTTTGTAATAGCTCAAGTCCATGCTGTTTATCAAAAAGGAAGAGTAGCGATTTCAGTGATTACATTGATAATTGAAGATTTATTGAAGGGCTCTTATTTTCCTATAAAAAACTTACCGTATATCTTCCTATTTTCCACTCGAAACACAAATACAGGGAAGCAACATGGACAGGAAAACAATCTATAAAATTAGTTTTCTATCATTTCTACGTTTGTGTATTTTTTAAATATATTTTGGCATGAAGATGCTTAAGTACATATACACGGAAAGAGTGTTATAAACTAATTGTAGTTTTTGAGTAATAAGCACCTGACCAATTATTTACACCGTTGATTCTGGTTTATCGGCAAGAAATTGAAATGTCAGTTTTGTAGGCCACTATTCCTTATACAAATACAGCCTGAAACTTGTTAACAACGAATCGATTGCTTTCATTTACAGTTTTTGATTGAAAAAAAAAACAATCTCATATATAAAGTTAAAACTTTCTAATTAGTGATCTAAAATTATAAGAACCCCATATCCCTCTTGTCTTTTAGTCATTCCTATGAAATAATTAGCAGCAAAATTAATAAAAACGTACTTTTAACTTTTAGCAAACAATCCGGTTTGATTTGTTATTTATATATATATTTTTAATTTTGATAAAAGCAATAAGCCATAACAATTAATTTAGAAATGACAATAGTAAAAAATGTACAATTGTGAATGCGTATTTCATTTCATTTAATCTAATTTTCCACACAAAGCATAAGCACTAAGGCCTTAGTATGTTGTTTGAGATTTGTGCGAGGTTTTCCTCATAACGGAAATTGAAACAAAAGGAAATATGTATAATATATAAAAATATGAACGATATAAAGATTGCATTGCTTCCTAACCAATTATGGCAACAACACTGCCACCACTCTCCCTCGCTTTCTCCCTCTCCTCCTTTTTCTCTTCTCTTCCCTTTTACTGTGTTTGACTTAAAAGTTAATTAGCGCTGACTTGTGTAACTTTGCTTTATGAAAGTAGAAAGCTGGAAAAATAAATGAGTTTTTTACATTCTTTTCACGACCTCATGCGATATTGCATAGAAAATTAAAGGAGCAACAGTAAAAGCTTAATATAAGCCTCCATCATCATCACTACCACCCAAGAGCAGGGGCAGAGGCTGAGCGGAGTGAGTAGACTGGTGAAAACTAACTAACCTGAACTTGAAAGGAAAAGGATGGAAAAGTTGTGCTGCGGGACTTCATAAGTAAAAAAAAGACAAAAAAACGGAGAAAAAATTCATTAAAAGTTCATCTCCTTCTTTGCGTATCAATATTAATTAGTATTGAGGGAGCAATTAAAAATTATTAGGGAGTTAATTGTTTTCTCTCATCTTTCCCCGAATTATTCTGATGGAAAATGGAGGGAAAAACGTCGCTACAAATAAAGACAATTAACGGAGCTCTCTTTTCCTCTCTCGTTTTTGCTCTCTACCAGGCCGAAAAACATTAAGAGTATTTTTTTTCTCTCCTTAAATAATGGAAGCCAAGCAACTCAATAAAAAAAGTTAATGAAATGGGGGAAAGTGTCAAAGTTACATGCATGCATTTCTCATGAAGTTGATCTTATGCCGTGATAACGATATTACTATTAACTTTTAGTCATTTCCTTTATACTTAAGAAAATGGGAGTTGTATGCCAGATCATTATAAAAGGTTTCAACTAAATTTTAATTGAAACCGAAAGGAAAAAGAAAATGTGTGTGGACCTCATGTTTCCAGTAGTGAGTGCTTCCAGTGTCATTATGAAGTAAAACGCGTAATTATTAAAAGTAAGACAATAAAAACCGGTGGCAAGGAGGCCGGCCGGTCTTGTTCAAGGAATCGGTTGAAACAATTTCATTTAATCAATTCCTTTTTTTCTTTGAAACTTTCTTGTTAAATTAATTGAATGCAATATTTACGTGGTTGGAGAGAACGCCTGATCTTCAAAAAAAGGAGTTTGGATGTTTTCCAGGAAATGCGAATATTTTAATATGACTCATGGATGGTGATTTAAAGTGGCTGGAGTAAAATGTAAGACACAAAAGTAAAGAGTACTGACTTTCTTCGTTTTCATTCGTAGTTTGAATATGAATTCATTCGTTTGGTTTATATTCTTTTCCCTTTTTTTCCAACATGCCGTTGTAGAATTAGCATTCAGAATTGTCAATCATACTTAAATGGATAAGCCTACATTGATTATCCCATAAATATGGTGTTTTCACAAAAATTTAGCGCATTCATGAGAAAAAAGCAATTTTGAGAAAAGGTTTTTCCAAAGGATTAGGTGGCTTTTTTTCCTAGGATGAGCTGTGCTATTAGCAAATGCATTCATTCATTTTCCATAGTATGAATCACTATATTTTACCGTTCCTATTTTATGTTAGCTATGACTACTATAGGATTCTATTCCATGATATTTGGGGAAGCAAAAACTTTTTTTTTTATATTCCAGGAGAGAAGCCATTGGAGCAGCCAACGACATTACTTGCCTACTATATTTTATGTTCAAGGCAAAGGCAAGGCAAGATAAAAAAAACAATGATGGAATGAAATGAATTCCTACTTGTTTCTCAAAGTGTAACTCAGATTTCTTAAGTAGCTCCTATAGACGAGCACGTTTCGTTACGTCCCCAACATTTTTTATTGTAACGATGAAAATTATTGCTTGGAATGGAATGAAGATCTAAATCATTTCAAATCAAACTAATGGGCGATAGTAGGGACAATCAGCATAGTTGCAGTAAATAGATAAACGTAAACAAATAGTTCATGACGAAAGACTTGTTGCTGTTAGTTAAATAGACGTAACTACAGTATATTTATTTCAAACCCCCGGTTAAAAAAAATAAACAGGCCCGATCAAGATATAAATAGCCGAATATTTGTAACCGTATTATGTACATTATGTTGTTGGAATGTAAGTAGGATATGTTTGGCGACAACAGCCATTTAAATGAATTCCAACCTCCTACACAGGAGTCAACTTGAGAAAATAGAAACTGGGAGGAGGAGAAATAGCTACCTTGATTTGACCAGAATGTTCTGATGCAGAAAATTGAATTTTCTTGCAGAAATCAGGAAAATGAAAAGTGAAATCATATGTAGGTACTCTCACATCCTCCAAATAAATTCCATCAGGAATTGAAAGTGGGTATCTATATAATAAAAAAAATTACAATGCCAATGCAAAGTTATTTTTTTCTGATACAATACAAATACACCGTGATATGTGATGCGATTGGAATAAAAAAGGGGGACAAAGTCAGGAAATTACTTACCAGAAAAACAATATTTTGTTGCTATTGCTAAGTATGAGTGGAGCAAATATACTTGGAAAAACATAAGTGAAAATAAAGTATAACGTTAAACTAGTTCTAGGAAACAGGAACAAAATCTGAGAGAAGAAATAGGAGAAAATGTTGTTATCATCAATCTTGGAGAATTCTGTTAAACTTTATTGGAAACATTTTCGCTTTCCCCTACCTATTCCTTCTTTATTATTGTAGGAGGATGGTTTCAAAGGAAGCTGGATGTATTGTTTCACTTTTGGAATTATGAGTAAACAAGTTTTCACTTTATTTCCGAGCTCGGTATTGAGAATGAACTGTTTGTTGAAAGAGAGTCAACAGCATCGCGTTCTCAAGTTAAAAATGACTTCATATACCTTTCTCATGGAGCAACTAGTATAGTACCATAAACATACCTAAGCTATTTGTATTTGCTTTCTTTTTCGGGCAATTCTGCTCTTCCGTTCAGCTGAATCCAATCCGATGCTAGCAGTCCTACATTACACAGTGAAAGTGACTTTTCAATTACTGCACTTTTTGTACAAATAATTACGTAAACTGGGAAAATGATGCTTTGAAATTTTTTCTGCAATTGACTATGAAACGTTGACGTTGATATCATTGTAAAGAAATTTAATATAAGTATACTAACATCATTTCAGTTTTGTATTACTAATTGTGTGTCCTTATTGAATCTTCTTTTAACTTTTCTAGGTAACGGGGCTCATCTTACGAGGATTATTATCGAATTGATTACCGTAGCAGTATCTCGACTTCCTATAAATAACATTGGTTTACCTAACTATAAATGCGTGGGAGGAAATACTATGCATAATACGGAAATTAAGACGGAGATTGGTGGTACTCAGCAGCAGCAACTTTCACTGCAGCACGGCCAGAATAATTGTAAGTTCTTTGACGAAAATAAACATATTATAACCAGCGTGAACTTTCACCATTTCCCCAACAATCCACACTGTTAGAAATAGTAAAGTTAATTGAACATGGTGGATTTGAAACTACCAGGTGAAAAGTATCAGATAAGTCGTTTAATCATCCAACCACCATCATAATATTATTAGTTATAATATTTGGAAAATAGGGCTACGGAGTTTTTGTTAAATCTTTTCCCATCATCATTCATCCATCTATAAATATAATTGCTTAAAGTTTTCCTTTCATCACATTTACTCCCCGATTATTATATTACTCCTGGGCGGATGAGCAAGTAAAGCTTTCATCCTTTTCTTGTATGCCTACGCGCGCGGGAGCTATCAAATTTGGTAAAATACTATATCAGTTCTGTTATATCAAACATTTAATCAAAGCACATTATCCCTTTTCTCCTTCATCCCAGCCCTCTCCCTGCTTTAAGCTTAATCTAATAAACTCGAGGAAGCGTGAAATGGCATTTCCCTTATTATCTCTTACTTCCATCAAATGTCAATTGGATCTTGGATACTATTACCTCCTCTCCTGCTCTCTCTCTCTCTCTCTCTCTTTCTTCGCATCTTTCACTGACTCGTCCCCGTTTATTGTTTGCAACTTGCTGATAATATTCCCGAGCATCATCTCTTTATTAGGTGGAGGGACGACAAGGAAACTTTCATATTTTAACTTTGCACATAACTAAAGTAAACTACGTACCTACTCCACAACACAAAATGTTACCTTCATGTATAGAAGGAAAAAACTTGACTCTTTTCTATCAATTCATATTTTCGAATACTAACGTGTAGGCACACATACACGCACAGCCCGAAAGTCAGTCGCCACCAAGCATAAGCAATTACTTGCCTGTTTTCCTCCCTCTCTCTCTCTCTCTTTTATCCATCCACTTATTTTTTTCAATTACGAGCAAACCTTAAACTCAAATATCATCATGATCATAAGTAACGTTTCCATAGTTTATGGTCGTCATGTGACTTTTCTCATAACATTTGTCATACTTTCTATAAATATATATAGTCTATACTGGCTATAGTGTTGGCTTTTCGGATTATGCATCCTGCACCAGTACAGATAAGGGAAATGAAGGGTATTTTACTCCCAAAGAATGGAATTTCCCTCTTTGCGTTGATAGACAAGATCTAAATTTTTATCTCTTACCAGTCCTCCTCCTCCTCTTCCTTTCACCCTTTTCAATGTGGACATTGAGTTAAGCTCAAGTTTGATGTTAATCTGAAATAGCTATTGAAATTATGAGTATGGCCATAGACTCACCCGAGAGGAGTCTTCCTCTGCTTCCTCCGCCAAAATATAAATTAGCTGCTTATTCCTCGCCATGAATCTTAAAGACGGAAATTCAATTCTTGGCTAGAAGCAGTTCCACATTTGAGTGAGTAGGTAGTGTATATTATATCCACTTCATTCTCAATTAGCAGCAAGAGCCAACTGTATTGTCATCTTATGTCAGTTTTTGCCAGTTTCCAAAAGTTTTGAGCAGACAATGAGATTTTCAATATTCCAACTTAGATGTGGATCCTCCTTCCTTCTCCTCCCCCTGCATCAATAGATACATCCGCATTATCTCAAATGCTTTCATTGTAAAGTGAAAAGTTTTTTTTCCCTCCGTAACAAACTGGGTAAATTGTAAAAGGTGATATCAATTCTACTTCAATTTCTTCTTGTAGCACTCACTTTCCAGGGAGATTTTCGAGGAATTTGATTGAACGATGTAATCTTTTGCAGACACGGTTGACTAAAACGGTTTCTAAGCATGATTGACATGAATATTGCTTGTGTGTAGTTTTTTCTTCTTCTTCGGATTGGATGTACATACATGATATGTAGCATACCATATCATATGTTACGTGAGTAACCGCCTTACACATTTCTTTTCTTTGCTGATATAAATAATATCTTTCTTTTTTTTTGCAATTCCTAACAAACTACTCGAACGATGAAATTGAAAAGTAAAAAGTCCAAGTAAATTTAACTTTCTTCTCTATCTCTTTTGTGCAATTCATGACTGATTTTCTGCACCCTGCTGCAATATAACAAATGGAATATGGATAGAGGTTGGATCATGCCAAGGAAATAAATAAAATGTGCTTTATATGCGTATGTATATCCCTGCATACTGTCACTATCACTGTGCAAAGTATGTGGAAAAAGGCACTTAAAGATATTTACAAGGAATGGGGATGCCGGCTCTGCTCCGCTCTCTGCCGTTCGATTAGAGGTGAAAAATCAAATTGGAAAGAGTGAAATAGACCAAACAGACGAAATAAATAGCAAACATATTGCTTTCCCCAAAATAAAATTTCTTGCATGCATGCATCATGTTTTATGTGTATTTCAATTTCTTTTCTACTATTGTACCTTCCCGGAGAAAAGTGGCTCCCTATTTTATTTCAAATACTTTCTTTATTGAGCTCATGCCTTTGCAAAAAAAAGAAGAAGATTACTTTACACTATTGAATACATTGAGAATGTTATTTATTCCTATAAAATGTGTACGTGATACATAGGTACCTTTATATGTAGCTGCTTGTTTGTGGTTGGTTCCATCCACATCCAACACACATATTTTTTAAGATACTGCCAATAAAACAGCGCTACCCGCCACACACCTATACATTAAGCTGAAACTTACTTGCTGAAGGAATGCACTACTTTTGTTGCTCATGTTTTCACTCAAGTAAAGTATCACCATCATTGAGCATAAAAATATCATTAGTCATTGTAAACACCCACTTTGTACATTGTTCCTAACAAGGTGTAAGTGCTCGCTGTCACTTTGCGTGTAGCCGTTTCCGGATTTAAATTTACGAATAGCTGTGCAAAACGTCCTATTTTTTCACTTTAACTGTATAGGTATTTCATTCTCGCCTTTTTAGTAATGCTCGAAGCAGCCATTTTTGATCGGCATAGAGTAATTTTCTCATCCCATATCAGCTTTTTTCAAGCTATTGTACCCGATCAGATAATTAGTTAACATTAGAATGGGGAAATTATTGACTCATTTAGCTACTTACTAGATTTGTTACAGGTCATGCGAGTAGTCATACTAAAAGAAGACGCTGTAACAACGTAGGATAAGTTCCTATTTAAGTTGTCCCCGCTTCCAGGTAAATTGTTTGTACTTCATAGAGAAATATATTTTATTGCCAAGAAAACCTTATTGGTAAAGGTATAGGGAAGAGCAGAATGGTGTAGAGAGGGACTCAAATTAGCTGGAAGTAGGAAATTGTGTAACTTGTACTCAAAGTGAAAGTCACATTGAAAGCTTGATACATTACTTTTACTCCCTTTTCCTTTTTATAGACTACTTCATCAAGAGTAATATACATAGTATGCATGCATAGGTAAGCAAATCAATGTCTATTCACCATCCTAAACAATGCCTTTAACGTATATTTTCCCTAAATGATTGAGTTTGTGAGCGCTTCAGATACGATGCAAAGGAATCCCAAAACCAGATCAATCAATACAAAGAGTCAAAAACAAAAGAAAGGAGCAGACTAATAATTGTCCAGCTCCATTTCTTTGTTGACATTTTTCTGAAAAGGAAATAGCTTATGCCCACATAAGTCATGTGACACGACTAGGTATATGACTATAGCCATGTAAGGACATATTTAGATATCAATTCATCAAAATAAACAAATCTCATTGGATAAAAAGGAATATGCTTACGTATGAATGAACAACTACCACATTGGGAAGTGAAAACATCATTGTCTCCAAAGAAGAGTTATTTTTACCCATTGTTGCTGCTTTTTACTTTGTATAATGCATTTGTGTCCATTCATTGAGAAGGACAAGAAGAGCAGAATCAGCCAAAAGGGACTTACTGTTTGGTGTTTATATGTGTAATGTAATGCCTCTATCCCATTTCCCCCCCAACAAGTCAAGCAATCCCTTTCATGAAATGTGTTGTGAAAGTATACAAGGCAACTTTTCTCTCTTTCTCTCGCTCTCTCTCTCTCACTTTCTGCCGGCTGTGAAAAGGTTTAGCCCCCCTTCATTCACCAAGTTTGGGAAGAGAAATCCGTTGTTGTGAGCATGTATGCCAAGAGAACTTAAATAAATATGGTTGTGCTAAAAGCCGAAAATGTGTACCAGGGAAAAAAAGTTGGTTGGGAGCAATCCGAAAAGGGAAAATGTGGAGGAGCAAAGTGCATTTTCAGATTCTCTGTTTACCAATCTACCGAATCGGTCTTCTTAGTAATAATAGCAAATTCATGTTGCAGTCTATTAAGCAAAGGGATTTATTTTCATTCTGTGTACTCCTCTGTCTCTCCTCCGGTTTTCCTCACCTCTCTCCGGAGCCACTCTATATATATTACAAGGAGCATTACCAAAGTACGATCCTCCATTTTTTATGTCTTCAGTTTTAGTCACAATAATGCCGAAACGTAAAAAAATGGTAGACTTCTTTTAAGATGCTACTTCTCCCTTCATCAGGAAAGTGGAAGATAGATGTAGAGGATCTGAATCAAACTGAAAACACTTGCAAATGAGACGGCTGAAATATTTTACTGTCTTTTTTCAAACGAATTATTTGGAAATGGATAAAATGGATCTGTAAAAAAATATAGGAAAAATAACGATACTTAACTGTAACTATCATATGCATTAACTTACTCTTTCAATTTTTTTAAATAATAATTTGACGTAATTATATTATTATTGGAAAATTTCATCGACTTAAAATGTCAAAGCTAATTA
>JAQIWX010000788.1:0-13557 GCA_034696785.1 Lepidocyrtus cyaneus | reverse complement strand
ACTATTTTCAAACAGGTGGAACGGGAAGAGGAGGAACAAGCCGTAGTCGAGCATGAATCCGAGGAAAGCGAATCAGAGGAAAGCGAATCAGAGCAAAGCAGCAGTGAGGATGACATGACCAATGACCAAGTTTGGGATTTTAAAGCGTTGACTGATGCCGTTGTAGAGAAGAGAAACGTCAGTTTCTTGTCCAGCTTGATTCAGCACGGCGCAGATTGGAAAGCCCTTGATGAACACAAGCGGAGTGTGCTTCACATGGCAGCGTTATGGGGGACCTTAGAATCCCTAAAGTTCTTCCTTGAACTTGGAGGCTTGGACGTGAAAGGGGATACACCCCTCCACCGCGCAGTTTGTCGAACGGACAATGAAGGAGTGCTGGAAAAGTGCAAATTGTTAGTGGAGAACGGCGCCAACCTGTACGCGAAGAATCAGACGGCGTGCAAAGACACTTTTCTACACAGCTACGTCAGCAAAAGGGGGCCAAGACTTACCCCATCCCAGTTTCATTCCATGGCAGCTTATCTAGTTAAAAATGGCCACTCCAGTATATTTAACGTAGCCAACGTGGATGGTAACACTCCACTCCATTGTGCAGTCCAGTTTTTTGAGCCCGAGGAAAGAACTCTACGGCTACTTCACTCCACCGGCGTCGACTTTAACGCGAGGAACAACAAAGGAGATACTATTCTGTCATTGGCTGCTGAGAAAAGAAGTTCACGGTTTCTGGTGGCACTAGTAACCCGATTTTCAGTTGATCTGACAAAACTGGGTAGGATGCAAAATAGTCTGCTCCACTTGCTTGCCTGTTGGCATTCTTCGGAAACTCTCAAGTTCTTTTTAGAATTGAGGTTGGAAGGTTTGGATGTGAACGAAAAGAATAGCGGTAGGGATACCCCGCTTCAAGATCTCCTTCTGTATTCTGATGTGGAAGTGCTTGAGAAGTGCAAACTGCTCGTCAGCTATGCCGCCGAAATCAATTCACTGAATAGGTGGAAACAAACTCCTCTCCACTGTGCTGTTTCTGTCAAGGACGAAGATGTTGCTTTGGAAATCATCAAGTTTCTTATTGAACGCGGGGCTGACCCTTGGACCAAAAATTCCAGCGGTTACACCTTCCTTGATGATTATTTATCGAAGGCCAAGGTACGACCTTCAATACTCCATCACTTGGTAGAGTTTCTGCTAGGAAAACACCATTCCAAGTTATTTGATACTCCTGCTAGAAAATCAAGAATGACGCCACTACATTTGATTGTAGTGCAGAATCTGGAGCCTCACACCGAAACCTTGCGGCTTCTCAAGGAATCAGGAAATGCCAATTTTAACGCCGTCGATGGAAGGGGAAATTCGGTTCTGCATCTAGCGATTATTGAAAATAAAAGCACGGGGTTCCTCACCAACTTGATTAACCAATTCGGGTCGGACCCCAAACTGCTTAACTACGATAAATGGGGTATACTTCACACCGCAGCATATTATGGAACTGAGGACACACTGAAATTCTGTTGTGAGTATGGTTTGGACATTAATGGAAAGACTAAATTCGGCCGGACTCCTCTCCATCTTGCTCTCGAGCCTAAACACAAGGGGATAGACCTGTTTGGAAAATGCAGACTGTTGGTTAGCAAAGGCGCCAATATAAACATTGCTGACTTTGTAGGGAATAACACCCCATTGACAATCGTGAACAAAAATTATTATGGTGCTGAAAAGGATGAGTTGATCAGCTTGCTTAAATCCCAAAATAGATAAGTAGAGTTTGAAAAATCAAATATCATTGTCAGATTGACTCCTAACGCCATTCATATTAAAAGATGATAAAGACTTCTAAAGCGTGCTAATATTTTTACAGTTAAAACCTTATATCTATGTATTATGTATTATAAAAAATTGATTGGAATATTTGAGACAATGTATTTTAGACCTTTAAAAACTACAATAAAAATAAAATCTTCTACTTGTTTGGCAAAAATCTGTTTTCAAGATTTAACAAAACATTGCATTGCTTTCCGTTTCTTCATGCCAAAGTAGCAGTTAATTATTGGGCATTCAAGCATGGTTACATTTAGAACAGGCTTCCTTTGCATTGCTGCAAGCAACATATTTTTTGTTGCCACACAGCTTATATTTGAACTACTTTAAGGCCTCTGAAGGTTTAATGTTTCCCAGTTTGCCAAACACTCCTCTTAATTAAATAATCATCATCACACATTATCATTATTGAACTGCTGATTTTAATTTCATTCCACTTTTTCATACTCCGCCCTCTTAAAACTAATCAATCCATTTTTTATGCAAACAACATTATCCACTCTCCTTTGTACATTCACTTCACCCGCCGACTACTCCGCTAAAACTGGATTTGAGTACCTTCATGATTGGCATTGGCATCTCTTCATTGGCAGTCTCCACTATTTCCATTTCCAACCCGAGGAGGAGAGGACCATGCGACTGCTTCACTCCAGCGGCGTCAACTTCAATGGGGTGAACTGAAACGAACAAAGTCTGCTTCACTTGCTCCCATGGCTGTGTTCCTCGGAAGCTTTAAAATCCTATTTAGAATTGAGGTTGGAAGGGATGAATGTGAATGCCAAGGACGGTTTTATAAATAGCCCGTTTCACGTCCTCCTATCCAGTTCTAAGATCGACGTTTTTGAGAAATGTAAATTGCTAGTCAGCATCTACGGCGCCAATGTCAATTCCATGAACAAGCGGAAACAAACTCCTCTTCACTGGACGTCTTCCGATGTGAAAACGATAAAATTCCTGATTGAACATGGCGCCGACCCTTTTGCAAACGATGAAGACAATTACAACTTTCTACATTATTATTTGTTATCGGATAAAAATCCGGGACCAACCCCATCCCAGCATCATGCCTTGGTCGAGTTTCTGGTTGGGAAACAACATTCCGCCATATTTGATGTGCCATATGGAAAGGATGTTGGGAAGACGGCGGTGGATCTGATTGTGAAGAATCTGGAACCGGAAAAGCGAACCTAGCTACTTCTCAAGAACTCGGGAAATGCCGTTTTGAATGCCCAAACCGGAAGCTCCATCCTGCAATCTGCAATTCAGGGAGGGAGAAACCGCCAGTTTCTTGAAAACTTGGTCATTTGATTCGGGGCGGACCATAAAACTTCTCAACGAACGGGAAGAAAGTATACTTCATGCTGCAGCACGGTTTGGCACTGTGGAAGGAAACCTTGAACATCTGCTGCAACTTTGATTTGGACATTAATGGAAAGAATCTGAAGGGGTGGACTGACTCCTCTTAACATTGCTGTTCACCCAACAAGCAAAATGATAGACGTTGAGGAAAACTACAGAAGGCTGCTTGTCACTGTCACCAAAGGTGCGGACGTGTTTGCGGGAGATTCTTATGGCGCTGCTGATAAGGATGAATTGAGAGAGTTGCTGAAATGACAAAATAGTTAAATATGGGTTTAAATATCATTGATTCTTGATTGACATGATCGTGGTAGTGGCAATCCTGTAATTTTTCATTCATTTAGGTTTTAAGTGTGAATCAATTTAATTAAGCTGATTGTCCTTGTAATTCTTCTCCCACTACTAAAATCAATCGTGCTTTTTTTCCTCGCCCGCTCGTTCGCTCGAAATTAACAATTAAAACTTGACCGCTTTAGATTCAATGCATATAAATATTGACCAAACTGCTTATTAAAAACCAGATTAATTATTTGGAAAGAGCTGCCAAACAAGAGTTTGTTTGGTTGTTTACATTTCCGATTCTGTGGCATAGCTATAGGCAGCGCAAACTTGTACTGCGCGGTGACCGAATCGGGGTTAGTTGAGACTCCGCTTGCAATGTTTTTTGATACGCATTAGATAGAAAGATGCCAGAGGATTGCCAGACGATGGAAGTTTGAACTCAAATCTATTTATTAGCCCATGGCTAGGTAGTGGAACAAAGGTAAGCGAATGAATGACGCTTATCTTTGTATGCAAAATTAATGTAAAGTGGAATGAAATTAACTGTTAATATGTCTTTAAAAAAATGACGATGAATGTAATGTTTTGAATCTTGAAAATCCATTTTTGTCAAATAATTAGAAGAATTCATTTTTAATCCAGTTTTTAAAGGTCTAAAAAATACATCGTCCCAAGGAAGGTTCAGCATGACATGACTAACAAAAAATTAACTAAAACAGAAGTGCAGCTTCCTGAAGTCTCCAAAAATTACATTTTATGATTTTACAATATAGCGAGGTAAGGTTAGAAAAATTGACGATTTAAAAAAAATAATACTTACTTCATTTTTGCTGTTTTATTTCTTAAATGAGACAAGCCTAGTTTATAAGTTGATTAGTTGATTTAACCTTAACATGCCACAGTTAAAATTTGAAGGTTAGTATTGCTATAAGTACAAATTGACGTTCACTTTTTCATTTTTGCAATTACTAATTAATTACAGGTTGAACAAGGGATGGGGAAGAAAAGACGACTACGTAGTGGCGATCAGACTCCTGCCCCAGAAGGAGGTACGAAGAGATTGCAATTCGAAGATTTGTCAGGAGAGCAGCCAAGGGGAGGGGGTCATATTGATGGACCTGATGATAGGGAACCCCAGAAGGCTCCAAAGCAATTTAAATGTTCTGTCTGCTCGAAGGAGTATGTTCTGGAAGGAGCCCTTCGTACCCATCTTCTGGTCAAGCATCCTCAGCTTTCTACTCCTCAGCAAACCGCAGGAGAGACTTCAACTTCCGCTGGAAACGATACGGATGAGATGGATAGTGAACCCATCCTGGAAAGCATTGAATACGAGGTCAAGGATGAGCCGGATCCGGAAGTTGAAGCTGGACAGGGATTCCTCCCGACAGACTGGAATCAAGAAGGAGTGCTCGCCGAGCCAAACATTGAAGTGGATGAGGTAAAAGTGTTCCGAATTCCGGGTGATAATACATCGCCGCTTGATGAGAGCAATGTCGACACCGCTGAAACGTTCACCTCTGCTGTCACTACAACTGCAACCAAAACCAAAACCGGAGCTACGGAATATGACGATGAAGATTCCAGTCAAATACTCGCCGCAGCCGGTGGAAACCTTTCTTAAAGAGTCGATGAGCCCGGTGGCACTGATGATGATGCTCGGAATGTAATCTCCCTTCCCGTTTACTCTTTGTCTTTTCCTATGTTTATTAAATTATATAACAACCAATTTATTTCAGTTGTAAATTTCGAATTATAATATATATTATATTTTTATTACAAAGAACTCATCCGCTGACGCCGGCTTCAGTCCAAGCGTCGAAAACACTGAAAGGGCGAAATCGAAAGAGCCAATTTTATGCAACTTCATCGGCATGCCAACTGAGTCTTCAGACATGAATAGTGAACATATCCAGATGCCCATTTTCTTAAAGGAGAGACCGGAGCCGGAAGTTGAAACTGGAGATGGTCTCCCTCAGCCGACAGACCCGTGTCGAGATGAAGAAGAAGAAACAGCGGAGCCAATAATCCAAGGTCTGGGTCACGGCTCACTCCCTGAAGATGAGGAGGGCAATGGGGTGTTGCTTTCGGAGGAGAGAGTTGTCGATGAGAAGGGCAGCAGTAACAGTTCTGTCGAAGCTATAGCTGGAACCGAGCTTCAAGCATTTTATGATGCCGTCGCTTTTCAGAATGCAGGTGACCTGCAACCCGTATCCGACGGTGAAGTATGGAGGGAGAAAGGCAACATGCCACCGATGTCGAGTTTGGATAAAGATGTATCATCCCATGAAACCGAATCCCAAGATGAAGAAGTAATTCTGAACAGAAATAACTTCATTGATGATGATGATATTGGTGTTGGCGTTGTTGAGTCCGGAAAGTTGAATGCAGTCAAGGGCCGGATTACCTTTGCCTTTGCCGATCCCAGTGGAGGAAGCAGCTACCGCAGGCAATTTGTCAAATTGCTGCTGAATGCGACGGAAGCGGGTGAAGTTTTGTTGAACCGCTTCGGGATGGATATCGATAGTTTGATTACAGAAATGTTATCGATGGATCGAGGGGAAAAAGAATCTGACATGGAGGAGTCAAATACGACTCATGATTTTCAAACGGTTAGAAACAATAAATCTGTATTTGTATTTGTATTTAAATCATATTTTAAACTGGCCGCCCAGCCGCTTTTACATTTTATTTTAGTTATTTGCAGTTGTTTATCTCGTTGAAAAATTAAAACATGACGTACTTTTTTACATTTAGGTTCCCGAAAAAGGGAGCAATCGGAAGAGAAATCCCAGCCAGAGTATTGTGTCTCCCACCACCAGCGACAGTTCTGTCCCTCCACATTCGACAATGAAAAAGGTATAATTTTGAATTTTTCCAAACGTTCTTGGAAGACACCTAGGCCAAATCAAATCTGCAAGTTTAAACCTAAAAGATATGATAATAAATTCTGAATTTGTTCGTTAATTGCAGGACGCCATGTCTACAAAATGGGCGGGAATTGGATCGCAGCAGTTTCCTAAAATTAAGGCATGCGATGCAGCAGATGAATCAGAAAATATTGGCTCTGAGAAACCGGAGGTCATGTATGAAACTGGACGTGCAGATCTAGCTAAGGATGCTCTAATTGAGGAGTTACAGAAGAAGCTTCAAGAGAGTCACAAAGAGATTGAAAGGTTGCAGAAGAAGCTGGAGCTGCATGAAAAATGTAAAGAGGAGGAGAAAGTTGTAGTCCAGCACGGGGAAAGTGAATCTGTGCAAAGCCGTCGTGACATGAACATGGTAAACTGCTTGCGTTGTGCTCATTTCAAACTACTAATTAGCTTTGTCATACAAGATATGTCGAAAGTATTGAATATTATATGTTAAAGAATATTTTCCATTATTTTTAAATAGGTGGCTGCAGATACAGTTGGACCAAGAAAGCTGTCTCCAGTCGTAGGTCAAGCGGGAGGGGCATGTCAAAATGAAGAGTTTATAAATGATCAAGTTTGTGACTTTGAAGCGTTGACTAAAGCCGTCGCAGAGAAGAGAAACGTCAGTTTCTTATCCGGTCTAATTAAGCATGGAGCAGACTGGAAAGCCCATGATTACTTCAACCGCAGTGTGCTTCATAAGGCAGCGGAATTCGGGACCCTAGAAGCCCTTAAATTCTTCCTAGACCTTGGACACTTGGACATAAACGGAATTGATGGTGAGGGCTTGACACCCCTCCACTATGCGGTTCATCAAGAGGGTAATCATGAATGTGTTTTGGAAAAGTGCAAATTGTTAGTGGAGAATGGTGCCGACGGCCATAAGACAGATCGTGAGGAATGTACTTTTCTACATGGCTACGTCTTGTCTGAACCAAGACCCACCCCGTTCGAGTTCCACTCCATGGCATCTTATCTAGTTGAAAGTGGACATACCAATTTATTCAAACGACAAACTACTCGTGGAAAGACTCCACTCCATTTCGCAGTCGAGTATTTTGAGCCGGAGGAAAGAACTCTACGCCTGCTTCACTCCAACGGCGTCAACTTTAACACGGTCGACGAGGATGGACACAACATTCTCTGGGAAATGGCAATTGAAGGGGGAAGAAGTCCAAAGTTTCTGCATGCACTAGTAACCCAATTTGGAGTTGAGCCGAGAAAAGTGGATTCAGAAGAAAATATTCTGCTTCACCTGGCTGCACAGCTGTATTCTTTGGATACGCTCAAACTGATTCTAGATTTGAAATTGGAAGGTTTAGATGTGAACGGGAAGGATCGGTTTGGAAACAGCCCGCTTCACTGCCTCGTACTGAATTCTGAAATCTATGTCCTCGAAAAGTGCAAACTGCTTGTTAGCTATGGCGCCGACGTCAATGCTCTGAACAAGTCGCAGCAAACGCCTCTCCACTACTGTGCGGTTTCTGTCAAGGACGAAGATGTTGCTGTGGAAACCATCAAGTTTCTCATTGAACTTGGCGCTGACCCCTTTGCCAAAGATGAGCAAACTGATACCTTCCTTCATCATTATGTATGCAGGGAGAATCTAGAACCTTGCCAACTTCATTCCGTGGTTGAGTGCCTGGTTGACAAGCAGAATTCCAGCATATTTGATACTCCAGGTGGACAATTAGGAAAGACGCCACTGCATTTGATTGTGAGACATCTGGAGCCTGAAATAAAAACCCTGCTGCTCCTCAAGAACTCGAAAGTTGTCGATTTTAACGCACTAGACCATGACTGCACTTCTGTCCTGCAATATGCAATTGAGGGATGTCGAAGCTCTGAGTTTATTGCCAATTTAATTACTCAATTTGAGGCTGACCCAAAATACGTCGACATGAACGGCATAAGTACACTTCAAATGGCCGCAGACCTTGGAACTGCGGACGTACTGAAAGTAATCTTGGAATATAATTAATTTGCCCGTCAATGAAGCTGACTGCGAAAGCAATCCGCTTCACACGGCCATACATCCGGTGTACGGAGAGATGAAACGATATATGCTGTTGAAAAATGCAGACTGTTGATTAGCAAGGGCGCCGATGTTACCTACAACAGAGGAGGCAACACCCCATTGGCAACCGTCATAAAACATTATGATGGTGCTGATAAAGATGAATTGATCAACTTGCTGAAATGACGAAATAGTTGAGTATGGGTTTACATATCGTTGATTCTTGACATAATGATCGTGGTCGTGGCAATCTTGTAATTTTTTATTCGATTAGGTTAAGTGAAGTGTGAATTGCTGTATACTGTAAAATCATAAAATGTAATTTTGGAGACTTCAAGAAGACGCACTTCTGTTTTATGTCATGTTGAACCTTCCTTGGGACGATGTATTTTTTAGACCAGAATTCTAGATTAGATTTTTTAAACTAGATTAAAAATGAATTCTTAATTATTTGACAGAAATGGATATTCAAGATTTAAGACATTTACTTTCGTCTTCTTCTTTGTGGCATTCATTCCAGTAACAGTTACTTTCATTCGACTTTGTCATACTTTCACCCGCCTAACCAAACCAACCCATTTTTCATAGAAACATAGCGTCAGCCACTCTCCTTTGTTCTACTGACTGGCTGCACTACCTGCGCTGAATTGATATTAATTTAAGCTTGAGAATTGCAAGCGGAGTCTCAACTTACCCCATTTCGGACAGCGCGCAGTACAAGTTTGCGCAGCCTCTCATTTAATATTTTTGTTATGATTCTCACAAACAATCAGATTGGAAAAATTGGAACCGGACCGAGTCGGAGAATTGGAAATGTAAACAAACATACTTTAGTTTGGCTGCTGTTTTATCCGCAACCGCAAACATCAAATGATAAATGAAATCTGGATTTTAAGTTGTTACCAAACTAAACTGATTATTTGCTTTTAATCAATTAATCTGGTTTAGCAATTGACCAAATATTTATTTTATTTATAACAGTTAAGCAAGTTTTAATTTTTAGTCGTTAAATCTCGGTGAGGCGGACAACAGGCTGATATAGTTTGGTCATTAGTTAGTTGCTAGTGTTGAGTTGGGTGTGGTGCGGGGAATTAGTTAAACATATTAAATTAAAGGTAAGTTCTAAATATTGGTGGTCGGTCGTTGATTTCTAAATTACTTAAATACCTCATTTTTATTGTGTACTGGTTTAGTTTAGTTTGCTAATTACTATTACTAGTTACTAAAATTTATTAAATGCTGATGCTCACTTTTTTGAAATTCTAATCACAGGTTGAACGCAGGATGGGGAAGAAAAGACACAGTGGCGATCGGACTCCTTCTCCAGGTGACAAGGATAAGAAACGCTTCCGGTCCAAGGATAAGGATTTTCAAGGAGAGCCAACTGGAGATCAAATTCGCGGCCATGATAGGACAGGGGTCCAAAAGTCTCCAAAACCATTTAGATGTCCTGTGTGCTCGAAGGAGTATGTCCTGGAAGGAGCTCTTCGTACCCATCTTCTGGCCAAGCATCCTCAACTTTCTCCTTCTCGACCACCAACACATCATCCCTGTTCCGAAGATGATGTCGATGAGAAGGGCAGCACCCACAGTTCTGTCGAAGCTATAGCTGGAGAGAGTCAAGCTGAAGATGAAGATGAACCATTCACCTTGAAGCGAAGACTACTTCAAGCATTTTATGATGACGTCGCTTTCCAGAATGCAGATGATAATGATGACCGTGACGTTAGTGAAGTAGGGAGAGAAAATGGCAACATGTCGAGTTTGAATAAAGATGCATCACTCCGCGCTGAGATTGGAGTTGATGTTGTTAACTCCGAAAAGTCGGATGGAGTCAAGGACCCGAAGACCTTTGACAATAATCCCAATGGAGAAAGCAAGTACCGGAGGGAGTTTGTCAAATTGCTGCTGAGTGCGACGGAAGCGTGTGAAGTTTTGTTGAATCGCTTCGGTTTGGATATCGATAGTTTGATGACAGCGATGTTATCGATGGAAGATCCTGGGGCAAAACAAGCTAACGAGGAGTCGAATATCAACCAAGATGTTCAAATGGTATAATGTATAAGCAATAGGAAATCTGTATTGTATTTAAATCATAAGCTGAGAGCCTCAACAACCACGTTTTTATTTTAGTTAATCTTCAGCTTGTTTACCTCTTTGGAAAACTAAAACGTTTGTAACTCAATTATTGTATGACATGGTTTTTTTTACTTTTAGGTTCTCGAAAACGGGAGCAGCCGGAATGGAAACCCGAGCCAGAGTATTGCGTCTCCCTCAACCAGCGACAGTTCTGCCCCTCCTCCACCACAATCGACAATAGGAAAGGTATTTATTTTGTATTTTTCGAAACATTCTTTGAATTTACATTGGCCAAAATCTGGAAGTTTAAACCTAAAAGATATGGTGATAAATTATAAATTTGTTTGTAAATTGACAGGAGGCCATGGAGACGGGAATAGACGAAGCGGAAGTTGGATCGCAGCAGCGCTCTCCTAAAATTACAAAGTCCAACGGATGTGATACAGCAGACAACAAGTCAGGAAATGTTGGCTCTGGGGAACCAATGGATACTCGTGAAAGTGGACAGGCAGAACTGGATAAGGATAAGGATGCTCTGATTGAGGAGTTACAACAGAAGCTTCAGGAGAGGGACAAACAGATCGAGAGATTGCAGAAGGAGCTGTATGAAAAAGAAAAACGGAGTGAGGAGGAGCCAGAATTTGGAGCCCAGCAGAAAGTATCATCTGACGGCGGCGAAAATGAACCTGCGCGAAACAGTGACGACGTCGACATGGTAAAATCTGTCGTTGTGTTCATTTCAATTGCCTTTTTCCATTAAATAAGATATGTTTGTTAAAAGTATTGAATTTTATGCTAGATGTTAATTAAATATTTTCCTTTTTTTATTTGAAGCAGGTTGACGTAGCAGACGCTATTGGACTAAGCAAGCTGTCTTTTGTCATAGATGAAGGGGGAGGTCCGGCGGCGGATCAAACTGAAGAGTCTGTGGATGAAGGGCAAGTTTGTGATTTTGAAGCGTTGACTACTGCCGTTCGAGAGAAGAGAAGCGTCAGTTTCTTATCCAGTCTAATTCAGCAAGGAGCAGATTGGAAAGCCCTTGATGACCAGAATTGTAGCCTGCTTCACGTGGCAGCGAGATGGGGGAGCTTAGAATCCCTGAAATTCTTCCTTAAGCTTGGAGGATTGGACGTGAATGGGACTGCTGAGAAGGGAGACACACCCCTCCATTGCGCAGTTTTTCAGGAGGGTATTGAAGATGTGTTGGAAAAGTGCAAACTGTTGGTGGAGAACGGCGCCTGCTTGCACGCGAAGAATCAGACGGAAGACACTATTCTACACAAATACGTTTGCACAGAACCAAGGCCTATCCCGTCAGATTTCCACTCAATGGCAGCTTATCTAGTTGAAAATGGCCACTCCAGTATATTTAACGTAGCCAACATGGGTGGTAACACTCCACTCCATTTTGTAGTCCAGTATTTTGAGCCCGAAGAAAGAACTCTACTGCTACTTCACTCAAACGGCGTCAACTTTAACGCGGTCAACAAAGAAGGAAACACTATTCTGTCATTGGCTGCTTCTGAGAAAAGAAGTTCACAGTTTCTGGAGGCACTAGTAACCCGATTTTCAGTTGAGCCGACAAAAGTGGACTCGAATGAAAATAGTCTGCTTCACTTGGTTGCCGCCTACAATACTTCGGATACTCTCAAACTCGTGTTGGATTTCAGGTTGGCAGGTTTAGATGTGAACAAGAGGAATCTGTATGGGAATACCCCGCTTCACTTTGTCTTACTTAATTCAAAGACGGAAGTCCTAGAAAAGTGCAAACTGCTCGTCGGCTATGGCGCAGATGTCCATTCTCTGAACAAGTGGAAACGAACTCCTCTCTACTATGCTGCTGTTTCTGTCAAGGACGAAGATGTTGCTGTGGAAATCATCAAGTTTCTTATTGACCATGGCGCTGACCCTCTGGCAAAAGATGAGGACGATGACACCTTCCTTCATCAGTTTTTATTGAAGCCGAATGTAGAACCTTCAAAACTCCATCGCTTGGTAGAGTTTCTGCTTGGAAAACACCATTCCAGGATTTTTAATACTCCGGCGAGGAACGGACAGACGCCGCTGCATTTGAGTGTGCAGAATCTCAATCTGGAGCCTGAACTCAAAACCTTGCTGCTTCTCAAAGAGTCTGGAAATGCCAATTTCAACGCCGCGGATGAATACGGAAATTCTGGGCTGCATCTTGCAATTATCGGAAAAAGAAGCCCCGAGTTCCTCGCCAGCTTAGTCAACCAATTAGGGTCGGACCCCAAACTACTAACTAACCAGAAAGGGAGTATACTTCATACCGCAGCTTATTTTGGTACTGCGGATGCGCTGAAATTCTGTTGTGAATATGGTTTGGACATTAGTTTAAAGGATATATCTGGGGATACTCCTCTCCATTGTGCTGTTCACCCAAGAAGCGAATTGATAGACGTTTATGAGAAATGCAGACTGTTGGTTAGCAGAGGAGCCATTATAAACATTGCTGCGAATGATGGGTTCACCCCATTGGCATCCGTCATCAAATTTTATGATGGTGCTGATAAAGATAGATTGATTAGCTTGCTTAAATAACAAAATTAAAATTGATAAGTATAATTTAAAATATCATGTTCGGATTGATTCCTGACATCTCGTTCCTGACAATCCATTATTGTACGATGCGGTGGTTTCAAAAACATCTTGATTTTTTAGTTTCAAAAACTACTATTATAAAACAATTGTCATGTTTAATGTTTGAGACGATGTATTTTAGACCGTTAAAAACCACAATAAAAATAAAACCTTCTTGCTTGACAAAAATCAATTTTCAAGATTTAGCCAATCATTACTTTCCGCTTCTTCATGACAGTTAATTATTGTAAGGGCATTCCAGCATTCAAGCATGTTAACAGTTAGGACAAGCTTCCTTTGCTTTCAAGGCCATGGAAAATTATCAAGGGAAAATAGTTAAGTCCTTCTGAAGGAATAATTTAAAATGGAAATGAAATGGGATGATTCTCAACACTATTGCTTTCTCATTAAAGAATTCTTAATGTAACTGTAATGTAGGTAAACTTAATTGTAATTTATTTAAAATTCCCCTTTTTATAAATCAAATCAAGGCAT
>JAQIWX010000787.1:0-13562 GCA_034696785.1 Lepidocyrtus cyaneus | reverse complement strand
GACTGACAGACACACGGACAGAAGAGACAAAATGAAAACTGCTCCTCAACATCTAAGTTACAATAATGAGCCGTAAGCACAAATTTATCTTGTGTTCATTTCATTTAAGCATATTGTACATACTTCAGTTTCTTTCTATTTTTTCTATTTCTTCGTCTCCTTACCAGACACATGTACGCCGTATTGCCGTAAGTTTTTTCTCATTATTCTTTTATGAGCACCTCACCTGTGTCCTCCAATACTTATTATTACAGATGGGAGTAACTCTCTGTGGCATGAAAGAAACTGATGATATCGTATTTTTCCCCTTTACCGAACTATCATCCTTACAAAACAGTTTTTTGCTCCTTTAGCCTTAGGAAAATGGAGGTTTCTGTTTTTGGGGGTGTAATAGATGTAATTTATAATAAAGTACATTATAAGTAAAGATAACTCTAAAGCTAATGTAAAGTTCTTTATCCTTCCACCACCAACACCGCCGTAGTATCACTCGGCAGTAATCCTTTTTTTTTGCTTTTATACCCATTGCCATGCATGTCCTGTCATATTCCATATCATACATACACCGACCCATTAGGAAGATATTTGTGGGAAAACCTGGTTGAGCCGAGCTTTTTGAGCTGGTTGCAATAGTAAAATCCACGAAAGTCAATATTACAGTATTTTTCCTTGCCAGGCCCAGGAGGACAGGGCAGACATTGAAAAATATGAGCTGCATTGGCTTCTCCTGGCTTTAATGAGACTTTTTAAAGATATTAGGGAAAAATGAGAAAGCTCAGCTAGACGTTTTGGTGCTGGGCTTAGGTAAGCATTTTACTTATGACTTTCTGCCTACTTAAGTATGTACGTGCCCACTAGACCAAGCTTGCTTACGGCATTGGCATGCATGCAAGACTCAAAGTTGCTGAGTGAGCCTCTTACTGAGTGCATTTAAAACGGATAAAGTTGTTGTAATTCCATTTCCATGCAGGAAGATACTTCATTAAATTAATTTGGACTCAATCCCCACCTTGGCCCACCCCATGCAAGTTGAAAAGAGAAAGATGAAGGAAGAACTCTTAGTTTAGCTACGTAAAGAAAATCATGATTCATGGAGGAATTAAAATTTTAATTGGAATGCATCGATTAATTCCAATAAGCTTGTGATAATCGGATATTAATTAGCGTAGATTAGCTACTTGAGTATATCTCATTAAATTATCACTTACCATTTTCTACACAACTAATAATTAAGGTATTGAGCCAATTAAATATAGATAACTGGGTATTATTGTTCTCATACATGTTCAATCCAATCAACTTCCATCATCCGATTCATGTAATATCCGGCTCACCAAAAAGATGCATTTGAAGAAGAGTGAAGAGCGATTCGGTATTGGTCATGTTATAGTTATTTTTCAGTTTTGTTTTGTTTTGGTACTTGTCCAGTCAAGATGGATCACTTGAAAATGTTCCATAATAATAATAATAAGTTTAAACAAAAGCGGACTTGTAGATCTGGTGGTAAGCTGGCAAAATATTTTAGTTTAAATCCAAGTCGTTCCTAATTCTCATTTTGGTTCCTTCATACAGTTTTTGAGTTTCCTATCTTCCTACCATAAAGCCATATAGCACACGGATCCCCTACCTGTAGGATTCTCTTCGTTATCAGTCCACGATATGCAAAGACGTTTAGTCGTCTTTCTTTCTCAATTGCATTGCCGAGTAGGGTAGCGGGTACCTGTCCTATGTTATGTGATGATGAGCTTAGACAATGCAATAATGCTTAAGCTTTTGTACAATACCTGTTGTTCCTTACCTGTTGTACTTCATTATAAAACTCTCCACTGAGGAAAAAATGCATTGACTTGTATTATGAAGAAAAACTGCTCATTGTTCAGATAATAAAACGTAGCTGCGTGTAGTTCACGACAGTCTAGTACCGCCTGAGAATCCAAAGTGGAAGCATCTCAAAAAGTTTTATAATTTCTCTACAGCTTACGTAGTTTTCTCTCTCTTCATTGTCTGTTGCAGCAGCAGCATTGCACTTGGTGCATACCGTTAACTGCGTAGTGGAGTGTGGTTAAACATTAGTTGCTCCAATATATACAATAAATACCTTTTGCCATATTCAATGTAAAATGTCGTCGTGTGATTTTCATGAAAGCACGTAGCCTTTTCTCTCTCCTTTTCTCTCGAAAGAAAAAAGAGTCCCATGAGCATTCCCAGAGCCTTTACTGGTGGTGATGTGGATAAAATAGATAGAGAATAGAATAGTGTGCCGTGAAGGAGTGAGTGAGTGTGAGCAAGAAAGCACAGTAATAATGTGTACGTTTTTCTTTGGCGTATACGCATCCAAGGTACATATTATTATCCGTATATTATGCCTGATCATATAGAGATGCTAAAAGCCTCTGAGCAGCAGCAGCAGCAATCCTTCAAGCAAAAAGTACCTCAAAGCAATTCACCTGGGTCTATCGTCTACGAGTTATAAGTCATGTACGTACATGGAAGTAAAAGCTTTGGCATTATTAGCTTCAGGCTTTCTGTGAAGTGAAGTGAGTGAAGGTAGTAGGATTCTCCCTTGTGAAGAAAATAATATGATTGTTGTGGCCCGGCCCATGCAATCATTCCATTGCATCCATCCGGCAAGACAGATCCACCACAATCATCAATATCATAATCAACCAGAGTGAAAAAAAACCGAGCGAAAAAGTGAAGGCGAAGTAAAACCGGAGTAAAAATGAGCAAGTGCAAACACATTTTGTATTGGATTGGAATCCTGGAATGTAATAATGATGGAAGGAGCAGAAGAAGAATAAGCAGAAGTAGAAGTAGTAGTAGAAGCAGTTCCCTGACAAGACCCTGTGCCCTTTACCTCCTTATCTCCCTCATCATCCTAGACTTGAGTGACTTTAATATGAGTATTCTAATTACATCTAGTGCTAATATGAGAACGCATAGTTTTGGAAGTGGAAGTGCGGGGGATATTGATTACGTAGTTGAGTCAGTGGTAGGGAAGAGGAGTAGTGGCTTCCTTGTCAATGGAGCCTTTAACAATAAGAATGGTCAGGGTCTGGGGGGACTGACAGGTGAAATCCCACTCTTGAGTATGGATTCCGTCTTCTTTGATGACTCCATTGGAAATCGACTGACAGGTTGGTGTCACTTTATCTATAGCTATTTTGAATACAATTTCATCAATTTCCCTATTTCTTTTAGACACTCTTCCTTCCGATGATCAAACTGACAAATGCTTTTTGTTTCCCCCTCCCATTATCACACTGACCATCAAAAATATTCAAACAAAAATTCATTGATACGTATGAAATGGGCATGATTATGATTACAAAACAACCATTTAGTCCCCTCATTCATAATGCTCACTCAACTCGGCTAGTTTTACAGTAAACCGTAATATGACAGTCCACATCTCAATCTCACTTTTATGTACGTTTGCAGGTTTCCCTGAAGAAGAATCGGAGTCGGTTGAGCAAGAAGGTGAAAACACTTCAAGCGAGGAAGAAGACAGTATAGAAATATCCCGTACTGTTGAGCCTCAAATGTTGAAACGTCTCGAGTCCCAGTTCCTCAATTTATTTGGGATGGCGAAAAGGCCACAGAGAGCTGAAAAGAAACAAATCAAAATCCCTAAATATCTTCTTGATCTTTATCAAAAACAAACTGGGACGGAGTTACCCACTACAAATCTCAATTTACCTGGAAGAAATACACGGACAGCGAATACTGTTCGTACATTTTATCACCAAGCCGGTAAGTCTCCTCTCTCCCTCTCTCTTAACAGCTTTATTTATACTTACCCAAAAACATATTACCTTTACCTGAGCAGATAGATAGACAGATAGATCTATGCCCCATAATATAAAGCTCGTGGTTTTTTGACTGGTTACCCACAAAAAAAATAACAAGCTAAACTCAAGAAGCTATAAGAAATTTGGTATTTGGTCTCAACAGACGTTTACAGAAGCTATTTTCTACAATATATCATTTTGCTCTGGTGTTTTTCTCCTCTGTTCCTTCCTAAAAAAAACTTCCTTTTTGTCGAAACCATAAAACTGCCATTAACTTCCATGCATGTTATGAATGTATATGAAGGGAAGCAGACATTTGTTTTTTTATAAAAAAAAGTGCACGTAAAAGGAATATCATGAAGGAAGGAGCAAGCTCGAGAAAAAACCCCCGCACCAGCACCACCATCATAATGTCAGAACAAATAAGCTATAAAGCAAAGCTGCCACAGAACACAACAGCGTTTTAATATAAAAGGCAAAGGGAAATTTTCATTTAGTTAGTGGAGTTATTGGTTAAAGGATGAAGGAAAAAAGAATGAGTATGTTTTAGGAGTAAACATCATTTTTCACATGGGCTCCATCCTCCTTCCCATTGTGCAAGTCAACAAGGAATTGAGTCATAAACCGCAATAATTTACTTGTGTTTTCCTAACAAAAGAACAGCAAAAATATGTTATTGACTAGCCTGTTTTTTATTGCTTACTCCCTGAAACACACAAAAAATAATACATAAAAATAGGAAAATGGTAGTAGTAGAACGCTTTGATACTTTGATGGAAAGCTTAAAGTATCCAGAAAGTTATGTAGGAAAATAAGATCTCTCTGGTGTTTTGGAATAGGTATAACTGTATTGTTATTGTCCTAGAAGGAATTGGGAAAAGGTGGAAAACTATAAGCAGTTCATGATTAGATCAGTGTCTGTCAGGTATTAGCTTTCATAAAGGAAGAGGAGAGAAAAGAAGATTATATGGTGGTGGTGGTGCTGATGAAGATGATGATGGTATTGCATTGCATTGCTTCCTCTGCTGATTATTACATAAAAGCTAATGTAAAGGAGAATAGAAACTGATGATATGATGATAATAGTAAATTACAAAGGGGATGATGATGATGATGGAGGAAAAAAGGCATATCGATCGTATCGTTCCACTTGATCTTTTCTCGGACTCCCGATAATAATAATAATAATAGCCAGTGTGTATAACATAAATGGATTGGATGGATTTTTATGTAACTGTAGTTAATTTCCAAGCCTTGGTCTCCACTTATTTTTTCCAGGTAATCCCTTGGAGCCCACATATCCATGGAAAGGTCGTGAGAACCACATCAAGTTCAATTTAGCCTCAATCCCGTCAATGGATCAAGTAACTGGAGCTGAGCTCCGAGTCCCATTTACAATTACGGTTGAATCGGACCACAGTGAATTAGTGAATAGTGAGCCTCTTCTGAGGAGAGAAAGTAACAGTGTTGTGGAGGCGGAGGAGGAGAGGGATGATGGGAAGGGGCTGAAAGCTGTGCGAATTTTAATTCACGACGTAATGAAGCCGGCGACCAGCCCGAAGTCTAAAAAACCCAAGGAGACTCATTTACTGGAGCCCATCTCCTATCCCATTGATAGCAAAACAGTTGTTCTGAGTAAGAGGCGGAATGGGACCTCCACGTTCTGGCTGACATTTGACGTCTTCCCTGCGGTAGCCAGATGGATGAGCAATCCAAGACAGAATCATGGGCTGGTTCTTGAGATACTTGGAGTGACTAATGAGGGGCACATCGTGCCTCAAGAGACTGTCGTTCAAAGGCATAATTTGCGAGTGAAAAGAGATGTTGATGATGAGGATGATGGTGAGGTCGATGAGAATCATGACGATGGGAGCAGAAGTGTTAGTGGAAGTGGCAGGACTAATAGTGGCAAAAGCCAGAACAGTATCATTACCACTGAGTCATCCACAGCGACGTCGTCGTCGTCGGCAAAAGGATCATCATCAAAAAGTACGCAGGATTCCGGTGAATCTTTATCTTCGTCTGTGGTAGAGACGCCAACATCTTCGTCGGCGGTGGTGTCCTCTTCGTCGTCGCCAACGGAAGTGGGGGTGGTCACTGACGACGGCTTCATCAGGCCAAATGAGTAAGTACACTTATTTCGATATATTTTTTTCTCTTTCCCCCTCCCCTTCAATTTCATTCATTCATTCAGTTTTTTCTTTCTTTTCCCCACTATTCCGCTGTGTATTTATGTCGAGAGAGTTAAAGTCAAAGTGCCACCAACATTGCACACTGCAATGGCAAAAAGCTTCAAGAGTTGAGTAGTTAATAAGTTTACCTGACTTCAACCTTTTATTCCTTTGCCTACGCCACACACCGCACCGCAGCCAATATATTACGATCAAGTAGAGAAACAGCAAATTATCCAGTTGCGGCGGTCCTTTTTACATCTCGTAAAAAATAGGTTGAGTTTTTGGAGGATAAGTTTCCTTCTGGGACTCCTTCACTCACTAGCCCTCTTTTCGTGTGTGCTCTGCCCCCACAAAAATTAACTGTCGGGCAGTCTCTTTGAATGTACCTGGATGGTTTCGGATGAGATCTGTGCAGGTGGATGGATTTTCCCCATCCTCGTTTTAAGTATGATTATTATGTAAGATCTGCATTCAACGTTTTTCCATTTCTTCATTAATGAAGGGGTTTCTCAAGAACTTGTCGTCGCATTTTCGGTTTTTGAGCAAAGTATCTCAAATCTCAAATCATCTTGTCTTAATTCCCACGCAAGCTCTTCCTCTCTTGATTTGATACATATTTTTCCTCGTCATCTATTCTCTCCTCTCATGGGCTTAATTTCTGTTCCTTTGTCTGTGTGTGTGTGACTACGCTCCACATCATAATGAATATGATTCATTAAATGGGCTCACCGCATAATAAATGCGGCATGTGTAAAAGGCACATTGCATAATTTGTACTTCTTAGTTGTTCTCTTCGGCATTTCTTTTCAATTTAAATTGCATCATCATCCCCCTCAGTTAGGTTTCTTCATTGTAATCAGAATAAGCTCATACGATATGCATGAATGGAGGTGGAAAGGATTTTCATTCACATAAAATTTACGCATTCGACTACCTTTCCCCTTTTTTTCTTTTATTAATGAACGCTTCAGTAGGGAATGTTCACTTCCTCCAAAGGAGATGAAAAAAAAGTGTTGACATAAGTAAAAAGAAATGATTTAATACGCTGACTGATCCTATTCTTCCCATCGGGGAAGACAAGCTTAAGAGAAAATTTGCTGATCACGCTCCTCCAGAGTTCCAGTCCAGCTGCATATAATGAATGATAATTTCTCCCTCCTCCATCATGGATATTCTGTACTGGTTTTTTAATAAATTAACTATTATTTTATTGACGATGAGTAAGTTGAGTATGCTGATGATGATGAGGACGGTAGTAACTTGTTGTTTTATCAAAAATCCAATTTTTTGAAGGGAAACTTTTTTTCTTCAGTTTTCTCCCGTTCACATCGCTGTTGATGATGATACTGCTGTTATTTGATTTTCTTATCAGAAAGATGACGAGTAGTAAGTAACTTTATGGGAATTAAAAAATAACAGGTTACTCACCGCCCGTCTTACATATATGGCCGTTCTGGGATCTTTCCTCGTCTTGGGGAAAAAATGAGGAGCGAGCGATGATAGCACAAATTAATGGAAAAGTGTTGAACAGATTCCAATGAAATTATACGAGTCATGATCACGCATCATCATAAACTTTCAAGGGAATAATAAAAAGTTGTTCCTCCTTTGCCCGAAATTTTCTCTTCTGATACAATATTGTTTGTTATTAAGAATAAGAATAGAAAATTCCCCATCCATCCTGTTCACCACCACCACCATTTCATCTTCATCATCATCTTCATATGGGAAAAATCTCTTTTTAGAGTTGGAAAAATGTAGTATGCCTTCATTTTTTATGCATCTCTTCTGTCTTCCTGAGCGATGATGCAATGTGGACAGATATCAGATTATAATAACGCTTCATTTATTTATTGAGTCCAAAGAGATGCACATGGATATAGTTAGATTAAAAGTAAGCAAGTTGAAGAAAGAAACTGGCTGCCTTGCATTTGTAGTCCAGTGCAGTATGTGTGTGATATTTTTTTTCCATGGAGGAATTTGATAATTTAGTAGCCAATTCAACTTTTTATGATGATTATGGTGTGTGGTGGTGGTGGATGGATCATGGCTCTATGATCACCATCATCAACCTGATCTTGTAAATGTTACGTTGTTGATGTGATGATGCCATATCATCATCAAGTCTTTTTTCTCCCTCAAAAGAAAAAGATGAAGCAGAAGAAAAAGATTTTTCTTGATTATGGGTATATACTTAATAATAATGTTGATAATGATGATGCAATCTATATAACTTTTATCATCTTTTTTAATGATGAAGTCCCAGTTCCAGCTTTTTTTCTCTTTGAGATCTGTGCTCCTTTGCTTTTCCAACAACGAAAATAAAATGGGGAGGAGGAGTATTATATTATAATATTGTTCAAAAGAGGAATTCTCTTCTCCCAATGTCGGGCTTTTTGCTCTAACTTGTTTGATGGAATGGAAAGTTTTTTCTCTCTCTCCAACCAAACCTTCCCTGGTCGGTTCGGTATTGTGTATTGGTTTGGTATTTAGTTGTTTTTTTTAAAGAAAGAAAGAACTGCCATAAAAATATTTTTTGTTGTGATGTGATGATGTTTGATATGAATCGTGTGAAAAGCAAGCGAAAGGGTTTAGGGTTTGATATTATGGATGGAGAGAGGCATGCTATAATATTTGAACATTTTTATTATATCCATTTACCTTGTGGTGAACACTTGGTCAGATCAAAATCAAAATATGGTTAGTTTTTTTCTTCTCTTGTTGATGATGTTGACGATGATGATGATAGAAGAAGCCGAGTAGTAGGACCAGCAAAAAATCATCATCCTTTCTGGTGATTACCTAAAAAGATGGCCATTATGTCTAGCAACCACATCAGACAAACCGATTCCATTCCGTCTCATTTTTTCACCTTGAATTTTTGAGTAAAGCATGAAATTAGCCATCTGCTTTGCTTTTTCATAAAAAAAACATATTTACATTGAAATAGGTATGCGGTATGTAGGTAGATATGTAGGTAGTAGGGATATGGATATAAATCTCATTGGTATACCGATGATATGTGTGATGGATAAACAAGGGGAAAGGAAAATAAACTCAACTCATATAAAAGGGAAACAAGTAATATGAATGCAGTTTATGCCTCGTCCAATTTTATTGATACATATTAGATTTTTATGGGATTAGAAGTAAAATAATTATTATTGTTAGGATGACAAGAACTTGTGATATTAACACCCTACCTGTGAGAGAGAGTTTCATGAGTAAATCACGAAAAATCCCACATCTTTCACCAAGACCAAACCGCTGGTAAAAATGGTTCTTGGAGTAAACATATTTTTTTCTGCTTCTTTACCGAAGGTGAAGGTACAATGGGAGGGAGGGTGGTGGAGAGTTGAATTGACTTGCAAAAACATGTGTTACAACTCGGTGTAAAGTTTGACCACATACCGACAAAAACATGGATAATGTTAGTTTTTAACAACATGGAACAAGAACGAGGGAAGAAGTATTTTTTAAGTAGATCATATTCACACCAAAAACCCACCCAGAAAATGTTATTCAGCTATTAAGTAAATAGGGATACCGACCCCTGGCAATGAACAATTGACCAACCTGCTTAATGTAATACTAGCTATATTTTTCGGCATTTCCTTCCTCGCCAGACAGAGGTGCAACAGATATCAGTATCAGGAGGAGAGTAGAGTAAGTGCATTAACAGCAACAAAAACAAATTATATGCATGTGGCAAAGTAGAGCTGCCAGGGAGCACAAAGACTAGAGAAGGGAAAAGGGAAGGAATAAAAGATTTTTGTTTCAAATTTACCGACACCTAACAGTCCAGTCCAGCAGAAGCTTAGAGTAAGTGATATGGGCATACATACATACAATGAAAACAGAATTTTCCAAGAAGGAGGAATGCATAAAAAAGAACTCTCCAAAATCCTTATGACTTACTTAAACAATTTTACACTTCAGACTTTTATGCTCTGGGCTTAATACCGGAGAAAATGCAGTGGCTTGCAATAAATATTATGAAAAAGGAGAAATAGTAAAAAAAAAGAGCGAAGGAGTAGGAACAGAAAAGAAGCAGAGGTGGAAAGAAAGGATGGGGATCAACTTGAGGAAAGGTTCAACTTTTTACCTGTTTTGTTTATTTCGGTGATTTGTTACTAATGCACTTTTTGTTTGTTTCTTCGACTCTTACGATAAGTAAGAGAATGTACGTGTGCTGAAAAGGGGCAAACGTGACAAAGTGCACTTACTTTTTTATTCCTTTTTTTCGTCCGGGTCCTACTCAAGAATAAGATTTCTATATTCAAATGTTTTTTTTTTCAAAGACAGATAGACGTGCACACATGCACATACGCAGAGGTGAATGTAGGCATATGAAGGTACTACACGCATTGTGCACCTGATCCATCCTTTCAAAGGATTTTTGACTGTAAACAAAGAAGGAATTTCAGAAGGATATATTTTTAAGATGGGAATTATCGAAAGGTAGGTGACAAAATCGGAGCTCTTGATAAATGTCACGTTCGCACCCAAACAAGTCATTGATTCAACAGACTTAATAAATTTTCAATTGATAAAGGCTATTCAACTCTTTCCAAGATGGACAAAGTATTATTTAGGTACGAAAATAATCATCAATTGTATTAAGTACATATCATAATGCAGTAATAATATGTTAACATTTCAAAAATTGCGAGCCAAGCCTAAAATGAACTTTTAGTCACAGATGCTCAAAAGGAATGAAAGGGATTAAATGGGAAGTTTATACAGTGAAATTATAATTTTTCTCTTGAAAAAGGGAAACTCTCCAAGTTGAAGATATAAAATTTTGGTTAAATAAAAAGGAATAGTAATACTTATTTCGAGCCAGATTTCTAAGAACTAAATTATCAACTTCACCTTTGTGATATTCGGCGGTGGGGTGGTTGGTTATGAGGAGGATGGATGGATTCCAAAATGATATTTTTCATGAACATAACGATGATGATTGTTACTTGTTTTTAGCTTTTTATTTTATTTTTTTCCCTGGGAAATATATGACTGCATGCACGATATGATGAAATGATACTTGTACTAGCACAGTTCAGCTCTTGGTTGGTCGTTTGTATGTAGATCCTGTCATGTCATTACATGCATTAAGTTGTAAGAATGCAGAGAGATGTGATTAAACTTTTCCGTCCCGAAAATCTAGAAAATTATAGTGACTGTGTCGTTTTCCCTTCAAAATTCCATTCTTCCTGTGCTGCATTATATTATGATCATGCGAGGACGAGAGAAGCTGCATCAAGCATAAACATATCCATCTTCCATCTAACTTCATCTACGATGATGATGAGACGATGTGAAGGTATTTTTTCGGATAAGTACATAGACAAAAGAGATGATATTTTTTCTCTCGTAATTACATGGAGAAAACCACATTTTCATCTAAATTGTACGTAGCATCGGAAAGAGAGAGGATCATCAAGAGAGAGAAAGATTTTTTTATGTATTTCTCCCTCTCTCTCTCTCTCTCTCACTGCTTTTTGGAGAGAATATTTGTGTAACTGTTGAAAAGTCGTGTATTGTTTACGATAATATGGCGATGGCAATCATTGCAATGTTACTTAAGCTCAAAAATACAAGTGGTATAGATATTTTTTTTTATCTTCCGAAGAAGATTTTTGTACTTTGTCATTATGTTCGGCTGGAAAATTATGGTTTTGAAAACGTGAAATTTTTCGAGTTGATATTTAATGGTGAACTATTGTATCAAGAAAAAGGGATGAGAAGATGGATATATTCTGGTGGTACTTATGTATAAACATGAAATTATTATAAAGCATGTCGTGTGCAATTACGACGAAAAAATATTGTCTATCTCTGCGTTGGGTCTCTTTTCGTTACTTCCATAACTCGCTCCATAATCTCTTTCCTTCTGCAGTTTTGCCACTTATGAGGGGGATGATGATGGGTCGTATGGTTTATGTTCGTCTTGACAGGATAGAGGCTATTTCTCACATGACAATATAGAAAAAAGGGCAATTTTTGGAGTGTTGCACTTATCTTTCAAAACATTTTCCCCTCTATGATGGGGGCTGAAAAATATGAAGCAATTTTTTTTTTCTAGTAGGATCCATAATGTCATTTTGACATGTTTGCAATCATTCAATCATGATTCATGATAGAGGAAGCCTATTGCGAAACCAGTTGGGGTTGATTAGAGTCTTGAGCGTAGTTTTAATATTAAAATAATTATGTCATGCATGCAAGGATGCCACCCATCATCATTCAATTTTTAAACAAACATTTTCGATTTCTCCCCCTGTCCCATCACTACATCTTTCCATTTTATCTGTTGTTGTTCTATGCAAAGCGTTTCATGCATAATGCGAAAATTCACTTTGACTTGAGTCTCTTTCGACAGCCACAGCAATAGCAATTTTCCCTTGACAAGACAACTCGCACTAAACGAGGGCAAATTTCGTTTTTGTCAAATGTCACTCTTCATCTACTGGATTCTGAAAACAGACATGACATGAAGTGTAATTTTCTGTACTATTGTAGAAAGCCCAGGAGAAGGAAGAAGGGAAGAACTGACACGACGTCCTCCCCAATCGTCCTCTTCACGTACTCTGATGACGGGCATAATCCGATGAAAACCCGGGATGCCAAAACCCTTTCCAGACACTACAGACAAGTCCAGGGTCAGAAGAGGAGGAAGAATCATCGGAATAAGAATAGGAAACGGAATCTTTGTCAGAGACATGCCATGTTTGTTGACTTTCAAGATGTTGGATGGAATGATTGGATTGTGGCTCCTCCTGGTAAGTTCAAAAGTTCACTTTTTTTCTGTAAAAAAATATTTAATTCGGTATATTTTGCTCAGTCATACAAGATTCATTTTGTGCGATGATTGCAAAACAGCATTCACTCAACATTACTTGATTTTTTTTACTAATTTTTTTTCTTCTCCTGTTTGATTCTCCACAGGTTATGCCGCATATTACTGTTCCGGTGAATGTCCTTTCCCAATGGCGGAACATCTCAATGCCACAAATCACGCAGTGATCCAAGCCTTGGTGCACTCAATGAATCCAGCTCTTGTCCCCCCACCGTGTTGCGTGCCAACTAAGTACTCAAGCCTCAGTTTATTGTATACCGACAGCTCGGACAAAATTGTTCTGAAAAATTACAACGAAATGGTTGTCGACAGCTGCGGCTGTAGTTAGTCATCATCATATCCATATACTATCTTTCTTCTAACTTCTTTTATAAAGGAAAAGATACTAGAAAACTACTACAACCTTTTATTTTATAAAGAAGAGAAGTTATATAATATATAGAAATAATATAATAGCTGTGTGTTTTAGGACTTTAACCAAAAAAATAATGCAATATTACTTTTTTTAAACAAAAAAAACAATGCATCATATATTACCTATAGAAGATAATCATTTTTCAAATAAAAAAACACTCCACTCTCACACATATCGCATTTTATCATAATGTATATTGTATGTCATTATTATGTACAATCGCATTTTATTTTTTGATGGCATCAACCAACAAGAGTATTATTTTATACCAATTACACTAAATATTAGTATCCATAATAAATATATTCATAATAATGTGTAGG
>JAQIWX010000786.1:0-13563 GCA_034696785.1 Lepidocyrtus cyaneus | reverse complement strand
TACTAAAACTGTATGGACGGACAGCCTGACAACATCAGGGATGTTGTGCTTGATCTTTATCGATACGAACTTATACGAAGCACGTATATACGTGGTAGCACGTGGTAGCTATTCATTACAGTAGATTTTGCTACTGATCGTGAGTATCATCTATCTGCATAAATATGCCAGTCGTATTCAAATTAGTGCATGCAAAACAAGAAAACATCAACGAATGACATGAATAATGAATGAATGCAGAAATGTTTGCGGATGTCCAGGCTGAAATAAACGACAGACGATCGGTAGCTATTGCTATACGGGAGGCTTTTTGTAAACTGTTACGAGAATAAAATTTGCTGTTATTATTAATATAACAATCTTCTATTATATAAAGCGCTACGAAGCGATGATTTATTTTACGGTTCATGGTTTGACGAAATCAAATGGAAAAGGTAGGAGTGGGATTGCTGTGGCTCTTGAGGAATGCTGAGTTGGGGCATGCTGGACATGGACAGTGACACCCACCTCAGCGTTTGGGGTACAGGGGAGGATTACCGGAAATTCGGAGGAACATGAGACGGCGGCCTCGTTTATATACGGGTGTTTGGGTATAGGGCATCAATCGCATTTTTTACGCTTTTCAAACTAACTTATCTTTCTATAGTTAACTTAATTTATTTCAGTATTTGAGTTTCTAATGTTAGATTAAGTTTGCCTTCAACGTAGTATGTGATCTACTTGATTTTTTAGGTTGTATTTTTTACAGCATCATATCAAAATGATCTTTATCGCAGCCGGTGAAACGACTAGCTTAATCTAGTACCTAACAATGCGAGAACAAGACGAACTTATTAACGGATTAGCCGGACATGACACATTATTATGATCTCTGGTCTCATCCAAACAGGACGAGAGTTTGATTTTTATGAATTGGAACAAATCTTACAAATTAGTTAGTTACAACAATGATATGATAACGCACATGGTATAAATATAATTAATTTGGAATTATAATTTTAATTAGCATTTCACTATTTTATACAAGCAAATATTTCAAATCAAGACAAGACGCTTTCTTCCTTCATGATATCTTTTTTGATCTATTTACCCATGCCATTAATTTCAAATTCAAGTTGAATCAGCCAAAGCAATAAAGTAGAATCCAATCCAACACAGCCGATTTTTTTTACATTAAAAAATCCAATCCTAAACCAGGAAGCTCTTCACTTGACTTTTGTGACTTGACTTTTTAGAGGCGGCTTCGGCTCATTCATAAAATGAATTGGATTTTTGGACTTGGATTGGACTCCACATATATAACCATAAAATGAGAACGAAAATGACTAATGAATCTTGTGCGGCTTCTGTCTGCACAGGAGCTCTCAACGTTACGCCTTTGATATTGATGAGGAAAAAAGGAAAATCTGCTGCTTCCTCTGTCACATAAAAAAAATGAAATGCAATTTATCTCGATAAAAATATTTAACTATTCTCATTGTAATGTCAGTATTATCACATTTCGCATTAAATGAAATATAATGAAAAGATATGCAGCTAAAGCTGCTAAGGAGGAGTAGGAAGACTGTTGTAAGGGGAAAAAATCGGGAGGAATGTCGACTTCGACTTCATCATGAACATGACTTGGTTGACAAACAAATCTAAAGTGGATTGTTTTGGTTGTTTTTGTTTTTGAAAATGCACATCCTCCTTTTCATTTAACGGGACAGGAGATTGAGATGATGAAGAGAGATAAAATAAATTTTTTATTTTTTATTAAGCCTCTCTGCCTGGATCTAGAGAATGGGCATATTGCTCACCTCACATTTCACACTCTGATTCATGTCATGTGGCTTCGGCTTTGACATGAGAACCCCCATCGTAATGGAAAACGCAGAAGAAGAGAAATCCGGAATCGGCATCAGAACGGATAACGACCCACCTGATTCTGAGAGTGAGTGGATGCCCAAGAGCGAAAAAATCCATTTTGTTTGCAAATATCTTTTTTAGAACAAGGAAAAGAGGAATAACCATAAAAATTAAAATAAAAGATATTGGAAATAAAAAAGTGCTAGAAAGAGCATAACAGCAATACAATGACTCGGAAAAACCAAAGCCAAGCCAGTGCCATTTTTGTTCTTTATCGGATCAGAGGAGGAGGATTTTTTTTTCGGGTCTTGTCCTAACCAGGTTCACATTATTTGTCGCAGGAGAAATATAAATTGGTGAAAACTTGGCAAATGGGAAGGATAATAAAAAAATGTACCGTTATTTTTTTTTTGAATGTGTCAGTCAAGAGATTGTGAACGGATGATTTTAGTAAAGAGGTCCCAACAGCAACCGTCATAAATCAAAACTGACTGATAATAAGTCGCAAACGCGATGAGGTTGACTTGATATGATAAATAAAAATTGCAAACAAAGCCATGCTATTCATTAGCAACTATTTCTACACAGAAATATAACATGGCTTTTAGGAGCAATTACATAATTCAATCGAAATCCACCTGTTACTTAATCGGACAGTGTTGCTGTTGCCGTTACTCCCTTTTACTTCCCACATACACATATGTGTGGGGCTAGTTAGCTTTTTACAGCAGTTGTCATATTATTTTTACGAGGATGAATTCCATTCTGTTAACGCTCTTGTGTCGACGCTCTGCAGTGCTAACCAAGCACAAATAATAATGTTTCGAGATTACCTTTTCTGTTTATGTTACGTAATCACAATCAAGCTGGGAGTCATCTTTTCAACCACATTTAAATAAGAAGCCAGCGGAATTATCATGCCTCTGATGAGACTTTTTTTTTGATGAGGTTGATGACGATGACTTGTCATGATTTTATTATTATTTTCAATTCACAGTTGTTTAATTCATTATAATACATAAACGTTTTTATTCACCTTCAAAAAACAATAGACTTGGGTGAAGTGTTTGTCAACTATTACAATAAATACAACGCATAATTATTTATATACTTACAACAAAAAATTAGGCTATCCAGAGAGGAAACGCTGTATGCATAACGGGGACATTTACTCAATGTCAACCAATGGAAGAAATATTTCATATACTATACTTAGAGTTTTCATTGTTAATGTAATCTTGATTCTAGTGAAGTTAATAAAATTTTTCAGAATTCAATATGGTTTTCAATTCTCATTTCATCATTAATAAACTTACTATACATTAAAAGAAAACTAATTAAAAACACTATCATACTATTGTAATTCACCGAGTATTATTTGTTGACTAAAAAAATAAAATGATACAATTAATTGGGTTTGATTTATTTATCGAAAATGAAACATTTGAGCTCATAGGAGATTGATTGAGTTTTAAAATTCCTTTCTAGTTGAAACAGCGCCTTTATGAAACAGTTGTATCATATCATTTGTTTCGCTGTTTCTTCATAGCGGGTGGCCCATCTGAATTTAAATTTTCATCGAATTCAACTTCTTGCACATGCATTTTCGGAGGTGGTGGTGGATTGACATCAACACGGACAAGTATGACCTTGCATTCATCCAACTGTGGATACGGAGGAGTAAAACTCTGACCAAGATGATAACGTGATGTTCCTTCGCTCTTCCTTTCCAACAATCCGTTGCCATTCTTCTGCAAAGAATCATGCAATAATTTATTTATTCATTTTTTAATACTGAATTTGAAAAATCATTGAAAACGTAGATTAATAAAAATGTCATACCTTTGACGAAGAAGCTGAACAATGTGAACGCGTAGGAACTATTCGGAGTGGCTGCGGCAAAGAAGGAGTCTTTTTTTCTGAAAAGATCGAATGTATTTTCACATATAATTATGTCCTGGCATAATAAACTATATACAATAAAGACTCTTTAATATACTACTGTTTTATTTTGAGACAATTAAATAACCTATGCGATGAAGACTAGGGATCTCTGTCTCTGGTAAAGGCAAACGGCTCTTGACATACTCCAACTTCATCCGAAGTTTAACCGCTTGGATGTGCACGTGATGACGGCGTGAACGGTTGAAAGTTGTGGCGTTATTCAACATGAGCTCCATGTCCAATTCAAATTCATGGGCACTGTAGTAGTACTTCTGAAGTAGTCGTTTGCGAATTACACTAAGATCCATTGGATTTTTGATTATGCGGAAGTAATTCTAAACGCATTGTTACAAAAGAATACAAATAAATGAGAATAACAAATTTCAATAATAATCGATGTGATGTGATTTTAATTAATAATTATTGCAATTCAAACATCCGCTTACCGGTATTTGTAAACTTATCGGATCTACTGGTTCTAAGAAAGGTTTCGCTATGTTATTCTCTCTATTCTGGAATGCAGGAACTAAAATCTTGTGGTAGTAGTAGTTCAATTGATTCGTGAACCGTCCTGGCTTGTCATCAGGAGGCGTTGTGGAAGGCTGAACTACTTCTACTTCCGGAGGAATCACTCGCGCAGTGAATAGAGGTGTATAAACACATTTCCTGGTATTGCGTGTCGTCTCCAATTGCAGTTTTGCTGCTTTAGGCATGGTGATGAGTCCTAAACCGACCTCAAGAAATTTTTCTTTCTTATCAGAGTCATTTTCATCTTCATTTTGTTCAACGTTTTCTTCCTCCACTTGCAGGGGCGATGTCTGTGGCTGCCGTTGAATCGTGTTCACAGTTGCACAAATAGCTCCCATGCTAGCTACGCCGCAGCTGGACGCATTTACAGTTTCATGCTCAGAGATTGGTGGAGCTGGGTGTTGAATAGAGGATGACAGTGAAGACGACGAGGACGAGGATGGTGATGACAATACGGGTTGTGATGAATCATTCATGTCAGACTGATGGCGTTGCGCATTACATCCTTCTGTTACAGAAACTGAAATTACTGCTTTTTCTGCTGTTACTTCATTGTCTGGAAAATTTGCACACATCGTAATTTCCTGTTGCGGTGAGACACTTGTTACTTGATCGTCGTTACAAGGAATTAGATCCACTTCTACACTCGTTGTAGCTCCAACATTAAAAACTAAACGTCTTTCCTCACCACAGCCACCCTCAGAAACCTCACTCCTGTTCACATCAGCAATTGCAAGAGTTGGGGATTCCATGTCACTTAACCAGTCACGCAGTTTAATAGCAAGCTGTTGCTCTTTTGTAGGTTCGATTATTTTGTCAAGGCTGGTTGCAAAATCCGTATTTGTTTTTAGCAACCCAACTAGAATTGGATTGTCAATCACAAGGTTGCCAATTGTGAGCAACGTACGATGTATGGCGCCACCCTCTGTAAAAACTCGAAGCATGGATATGGCGGTCATCAGTACGGCTGTCTGGTTTACAATGGTGTTCCATTCCGGATGGTCAATGTCACGAACAACGATAGAATAATTCAGCAGTAGCGTGGATGCACCGATTTCAATCATTTTCACCTTCATCATCTTTGTTTGCATCCAGGAGAACACTGAATTCATCATTGGCATTAGTTCAGTGGTCAACGGTCCAAAAGCATTCACCAGAAGACGGACGCAGAGTATTTGGGTTGCAATACGATGACTCCCGATGTGCTTTGCGATTATCACAGAAAGTGGAAAGTTTTCATTAAGGTTTTTGGCAAAAGTTGCATTCAAAACCCCGAAGCGTATCAGTTCCAGAATCGGATCAACGTGGTCTGTATAACAAAAAACAATTAACGAAAGCAAATATCAATAATGTTTACATTTTCACACATTAACACCAAAGAAAACTAATAAATAAGGACAATATTAATGACGGCTAACCAGATGTCCACTGCAAGCAAGGGCCAACCAATTTAGCAGTGTTATCATTCCACCCCTGTGATGGATAGAGACACAATAATTTATCCACGTCTTCCATTCCCCCCAACCCAGCACATTTTCTCAAACGGATGATGAAATCGTTGAAAATCTTGTTCTTCCTTGTGTAGCATGGTTCATCGAGGAAACGTGAAAAGTGCTTAACAGGAAACAATCGCTGTTCGGCATCTCGGACCTGATTGTTATACTCGCGTAACAATTCCACACTCGCAAATCGCTTGGAGTCAGTAGTAAACAGACGTATTGATCCATCACTTTGATTAAAAACAAAAGTAAACAAACAAAACATTCATAAAAATATACATTATCGTATGCATAACGAATAGCTTGTAATAAAATGATGCAGGGATGATGATATGATAATCATTCTAAACATTTCAAGTAACATTTACCTGCTTCCAACTACAACGTCACCGTTACACATTGTAGCAATCGACCTGACATTAGTCGATGGTATGCGCAAAATTTGTTTACAAAAAGTGTGATCCGTGGTGGTCCAATATCTCAAAGTACAATCGTCTCCCAATGAAACGAACTCGGTGCCACTTGGGAGAACGGATAAGCTGAAAAAAATTCATCAATAAACATTCATTAATAAAGTGATTAGTTAACGTAGATTAAACAAGAAGCAATGACAAAAATGCAATCATATCTTAACTGCTTTCATTTACCCGTAAATAAAACCAGAGTGACCATTAAAGACTCTCAGTGACTCATTCGGAAGAATATTCCATAACCGGATGGTGCAATCGTTTGCACCAGACAGGAACTGATTTCGGTTGAGTACTGCAAGCAGTCGAACGGAATCGGTATGTCCCTCGTATGATGTTGACCGTAAAGGACTCCTCCATAGCCGTATGTCGTGATCCTCTGAAGCCGTTAGCACTACCGTTTGATTCTCATCCGGAACAAAAGCTACAGCCCAGACCGGACCCTTTAATAAAAAAGAACACAAATGATGTTAATGTTAGTGGAATGTAAGAAATAAATAGTAGTGAAGAAGAAATTGCATAATATTTTTTATGTAGACTTTATGTTACCGAATGTCCATAGTATGTCGCCACATTTCTGTCCTGATACCATAGCTTTGCAGAACCATCCAGAGAACCGCTTAAAAATATGGACTCACCGGAATAATCGAAACTGGAAACTGCACAGTAAGAATAAAACATTTTCTTTTACATTTACGTTGATCAGCAAAGTATATTTAGTGTCTGAAACGTCAACACAAATGTACGATATTAAAATAGTATATATTTTATACTTGGCATGTTATGGCCTTCCAAACAAAAAGCGAGGTTGAAGTGTTCCATCTCATAACCATGAATTGAGAAATCATGATTTCCACAAATAACTAGACCATTTCGATACTTGTCAGATGGTGGAATAGCACGCATGCATGACACGGACAGGGAGGCATCCTTCCATTCTTTCGGTTCGTCAGTGAAACCAGTCCCATCATCCCTGCAAATAAAAAGTAAAATGAAACAAACTTCTTAATCCGGAAACATCGGACGAATATTGTGATATCGATGTAGTACAAAGGGCGAATAAAATAACGAAATTAATAAATCGTATTTCATACTTGACATGCCAAAATGTGAAACAGTTTTCATGAGATAGTGACAATAGAAATTCTTTTCCTGATTGACGATCAAAGACACACGATAGTCCTTTAATGTCCGTCGAGTTGCAGACCACGGCACAACTAAGATTGAAGTTTTGGGGATTCGCAGATGACACAGACATTATGAAAGCTTCACTCCTCCATAATAATTTATCAAACGGTTGAACTGTTTCGGGTTTTTAACGAAGTACTATGAGTTAATTAATTGAGGATGAAACAACGATTCTGAGTTTTCAACATTGAATAAAAAGAGCGATCACCAACAAAGCAACTTTAAACTGGAGCCCCTTTGCTCTGATCCTGGTGCTAAACTATATTAGTAATCAGCTGCTCACAACTTTAACCAACAAACAACTCCAAAATCAAAATCTCCTGAATGTGTTTGCTGGTATTTAATTATAACTCGTATTGGCGGACGTGGTGATGCATTGAAATTACGTGAAAGAGGTAGATATATGTACTTGTCGTTTTGGATTTAGCTGCTTACAAAATACAAACTATACCGACTACCACTGAATAATAAAAGCACCCACTCGCTTGCTACACTGGAAGGAGAATGAGACACTTCGCTATAGATCATTTAAAAGTACTTCTTCGTCGTGTTGACATTTAATATACTACCAACATTACATACGTATTTACCTCCCAACCCAATCACTCCGCATTCCGCATTGGCTGTTTATACCCGTTTATACCTATAATAATAACAATCTCAATACATTGTATCGTCGAGCTGAATATGAAGGTCGCTATCACATGCGTGATGGTAATGATGGCATGCGCTCAAGGCAAGCATATCAGGCATGTCGTCGGTGAATACCAGCTCCTTTCATTTGCATCTCATCTCATTTGCCTACATACTACATAAGCGTACCATAAATAGTAACATAAATCTTTCTAAAAAAACTGAAATGATCATGCAGATCACTTGCAGTGTTTTGCATGTAATTTAGGATTAACTCACTTTTACATGGCCGGAGCTGGGCTCCCAGCCGTACTTCCGAAACAGCTTCCATTGTCGTCCACAAAATATGGGTGCCCTGATCTAAACTGTACATCGAAACGTATTTACCCGTGGCGTCATTTTGATAATATCCAGGGTAGTTCAGCTGATGCAAATTCTACAACTTTGATCATACTGTTTTGTTGGTTTTTCTAAACTGCAATTATATAATGCAAATTTAGAAATTCAAAAAATAAAACAAGTATTTATTGAACGATTTGTTTTATGAAAACCCAACCGTGCATTCTAACCTAACCTGACCATATTGAAATACATCGATTTACTGACATTGGCGTTTGTTTATTATTTTGATATCTGTAATTACAAAAATTATTACACGTTTTTTTAGATTATCCATATCATATCAATAGTGCTGACAGTCGACAGGCAATATCTACATGATCCGAGCTTCCGTCAATAATGTTTAATGGGAGACCTGACTTTCTAATCTCTATTATGCAACGTTCATTGAAGTAGGGAATGCACAAATATCACAGTAATTAAATTTATTTCATATTGCAGGGAAGCAGTTTAAACTTTTGAAGATATTTATTGCAATGATGGAGTGAAGAGGGATTCAACATCTTGTATACGAAGTAGTTTCAAATGAAAAAGTCCGTCTTTTGAGGGCCAATATCTACAACTACAGTAATGGGCCAAAACGGCTTCAGTGTCATTAGAGAGCCAAAGATTCAACTTGAAAACGTCCCAAGTCCTTTTGAAATCCATCCACATACGCAGTGTCATGTCATCTTGACTTAATGTAAATTCTCTCATGGTCAACTTGACTTGATCAAAAACCCAGAAAATTTTCTTAAATTTACCGATAGACATAATGACTTAATCCAAAAGTTAGGCAAAAAATGAAACACATACAAAGCCTCTCAGTTTGGTAGATAATAAAATATTGATAAATATAATTTATTTAGCTCAATCAGTCCGTGAAAAGCTTATAGCTTTAAATATGAGTAAAAAAAATAAAAAACATCTCAACCTGGAGATAATACTTACATAAGTACAAATAAAATATCATGCTGTGAAATATATGCTTATATCCTAACGAAGGTTATAGTGTAATCTGCCAGTGAAGATATGACTGGGATGTCAGATATGCAATGTGAAACATGACATATATTACATGAAAAAGAACAAACTTGATGTCAAAACAATATTCATATTCAGTCACTCTGACTAAAAAATGAATTCTTATGATTTCAGAAAAAATGTAGATTAAGTCACTGTGTCCAATATTTTTTTAGAAAAAATTTGAATAAGTCATTTAAGTCAAGATGACTGTATCCCGATTGGTTCACAGAATGACTATGACTCGTAGCAGTATAAACCAACTGAAAATTGCAATTTGTACCAAATATTTTCAACCGCTCGCCACCTCCATCAACAAACATCCAAATCAAAGTGTCATGGCACACTCTAAAGATATTAGTTTAAGCTGTCGATTGATATCAAGATCATATACGATTAATGAACACAGCTATGGATGTTTGGAATCAAAGTGAGGACAGCTTCCTGTGAAACCCCTTCGTATTACGTTCTTCCATATTTGAACTATCCACCCCGGTCTAAAGAGTTTCTTTATGTCCATGGATTAATTTCCTTGTGACAATCCTGCCCCCAAATGGGAGATTCTTTTCCCTTGCCTAATCATGTCACCCTCAACGGGAGATTCCTTTGCTGTGGCGAACCAAGTATACTTAAATATGGCCTTTTATTTTACTTAGCACGACTCCCTCAAAACAATTAACCGTTCTTTTGTTTAGCCATCCCAAGGAAATGTGTATCTGAACGGCAAATCTCTGAACATCAAATCTCCGAAGGGCAAAAGTTGACACAAATGATGCATTTTTCTCTGAACGACAAATTAGAAATGATTTTGTTTAGAAATTAAATATTTGTTGAATTCAGTCAGCCAAAAAATGTATATATGTATCATAAAATATAAAGATTCACTTTTGCTCGCGCAGTTATGTTTCGTCTTGTTTTCAGAAGGAATAAGTGTTCGAAAAACCTTTAGTTGGTCTCGGGTTATATCTCTTAAAATATGTCATTTTCGCTAAAGGTGTTGTCGGGGCTTCCTTTATTACATCATTTTTCACTGAACTCGCTGCAACGTGGTTCACTTTCTGATGATGGCTTAAACGGCAGGTATTTTTACCAATAGTATACACCTTTACAGACTGACATCCGGATTGGAACTGACCATTTTTTAGAGAGCACTCAATGTTTCTATCAGGGAGGGAGTGAAATGGTAACAGGGAAATGAAAATGAAATAAATAGCATAGTTAAAGATGAAATGCCAAACTGGAACGCGAGAATGCTCATAATCACACAGAAATTTCAAATTTGTCGTTCAGAGAAGAACCTAAAATCTCAGGACTCCAAAAATTTGTCTAAATTTGTCCTTCAGAGATTTGTCGTTCAGATGAGTTACCCTTCAAAATTAACTCGACATTTTAAGCTAATTATTCTCCTACGGGTATAAGTCCAGTACAGTTATAAAACGGCATCCCCCTAGATTACAGTTGGCTTACAATTAGAGGAGGAGCTCTCCCTAAAAGACATTGAGTGGTTGGGTCCCTCCTTACTTCATAAAACTTCCACATCAAATACGATATGACTTGGCCAGTCTCGTCTTGACCTTTAAGGCGCCTGTAGGGTTTGAGTCTTGGAATGCGAATCGTATCCGGCCCCACGTTAAATATTCAAAATTTAATACAGGGCCGTATACGATTCGCATTCCAAGACTCAAACACTACAGGCGGCTGGCGGCTTTACAGCGAAATGAAGCAGCTAACCAACGTCCCCCGTCCTTCTCTGCACAGACCGGAGCGTTCATATAACGATAACGATAAATTCGGACCGTGTACAGTTAATGTTTATATCAACAAAGCTTATAAGTAATCTCGGTTATAATGGGAATGTTTATACGGCTATTGTTTATATCATAACTTTGGCCTACACAATCAAAGTTTATATTTCAATAACAAATTCCCTTATAATTAATAAATATATTAAATTCATCAATGAATTTTGATTTTAGACCATACATTTACTGATTTATTAAATATTCTTGGTCACTACCACTAACCTGGTCTTCCACCCGCCCTTTATAAAGACTGCCGCAAAAACACATTTCATAAAGTCGGATAAATAAGACTTCATCATAGTGTCACCAAGATGAATGTTCCGACGCACTTAAGTAAGTAGTACATTGCGATTTCACTAATACTACTTAAAGCTTAAGCTGCCAGAATTTTTGAGTAAAAAACAAGTACATTTACAGGCCAAAAGTAGTACATAGTTTTCTACATGTAAAATTATTAAATACAGGCCACACGAACCTTATTTTTAGACAGGGGTGAAAATAGTAAAGAAAATATTAAAGTTTTAGTTGTTCAGAAGTTTTTGGCAAATTTGTGGCCAATTGGATAAGATTTTTGTGTATTTTTGGAAAATGTTAGAACTAGTTTCAAGTCTCAACAAATTATTAGAATTTTGGGGGAATTTTTGAAAGATCTATAATAATTTAAAGCGATTTAGAGAAATTTAAGATCAATCCTTCAAGGAATTATGGACAATTTAAAATAGGTTTGGGGAATGTTGCACCAATTTGAAGCAAATATTGATACATTTTTAATAGTTTGGTTCAATTTGTAGCGAGTTTGAGGGATTGTAGAATAATTTAGAGCAAATTGAAGATATTTTCGTACAGTTTTTAGATTTTTTAGAGAAACTTTTCGTAGAAACTGACTTTTTGAAGGATACATTTTGAAAATCTCTGAAAGTAAGTAGATGTAGGACACATTTTGAGAATGTAGTACATTAAGTACTGTATTTATTCGTGTAGTAGAAGACCCCAAAAATAAGTACTGTACTACTAAATTAGGTAAGTCTGGCAGCTTAACTTATAGCCCAAATTATAAGCTGCCGACACCTGTGGCTTTTTATACGACGAGTGCAAGTAAAAAAGAGTCTGAAGTGTCAGAATGTTATGCTTGGGATCTGTCATATAGGTATTCTATCGCACTTTTGTTTATGAACTTTGCATGTATATCTGTCATATGAGTAACTATGCATATAAACATCATTCAGTATAACAAAAAACTTCTAAACTTTTGCATAGGTATATAAACAAGGTCTTTATAAACAGTCACATGGTTTGGACGGTTGGAAGACTTGCGACATTTTCCATTTTCTCCATCGACAATAAGGACAAGGAAACTTTTTTTTAAACAATATGAAAAATATATCCGTGCGTAAGTAAAAAGGACGACAATCGATGAAGGATGATGATTAGAGTGACCCATCGAGCAGAAACAGCAGCAAGAAGATGAATTGATTTTTAACCCAGGGTCAGCGATCAGGAATACTCGTGGCGCTATATTGATAAGAAATATGTAATTTTTAGTGCTTACAAAAAGCAGTAAAAGCAGCAAAAAGCAGAATTGAGGCCATTAAGCAGAAACGGGCAGAAAACGGGCTAATTTTCATTTTTGAAGCATTCTCGAGCATATTTTCAATATTTTACGCGAATTTCCATGTTATATGTTGTGCAATTTTTAGTTTTTCAAAAAATATTTCAGAACAAATCGTGTAACTTTCATCTAGGTGATCACTAAAATATATTTTGACGCTGTGGAGTGTGGGAAGGCATTTTTCTATGTTTTTGGGCAAAAAAGGCACATTTAGGAAGTTAAAGCAGTAAAAGTCAGAATTTTGTGAATAATACGTAGCAGTAAGGAACAGAATTTTGATATTTTACAGCAGAAATAGGACAGAACTATGCCATTACGAAGCAACAGTAAAGAGCAGAATTTTAGGATTTCAAAGCAGAATTCTGCTCAATCATATCGCGAAACGTGGGTCACCCTAATGATGATGATGTTGAGCCGAGCTTATATTTAATACGACACACAAGACATTAGACTACGATGGCTTCTGTCAGATTGACGGATAAAAAGTCGATTACTGATGGTAGAGCATAATGAAATGGAAGGATAAGCCCTCTGTCCAATTCATCTAGAAGACGTTTATGTGGCTCGAGAGTTCTCTTTAATTCCGGTGAAAATTGAACCGTATGTTTAATTAGACTGAAATGGAAATGTAACGGAATTAGTTT